>LBNU01039498.1:31224-49085 GCA_014162995.1 Artemisia annua
GGGTAGTCATATTGATGACTTTGCCCTTAATGATGTCTCGAATGGACAACCAAATGTTTGTCTGTAACCCACAAAATACCATGTGCTTGATCCAGGTATACGCAACTCGCTACTCCACAACCAATCTTTTAAGTCAGTCTTCGAAGCATTCATAATAGACACGCACCCATAAACTCACTTGTCTATAAATAAAGTGGCGTATTCCACGTGACTAAATTTAATCAGCCAATTACCCGCGGTTCCGTTTTGTAAAATCTGCTATAGATTGTACTTTTTTTCACAACCAATTGGGAATTTAACGTCCTAGAAGGCAGTGAATAACTTTTAGAAGAAAATGATCACCCACTTACTCTGTATTACTTCATCCTTATCGTGCCCGATTCTACCCTTCTGTAGCCTTATACGTCTGAGCTTGATCTTTTTCTCTCTCTATCAGCCTATCCATAGAATTTTTTTAGTTCATTAAGTGTGGTTTAAGCGCAACAATATGTGCTCCCATCCCCCCCGGTCCTGGTAACTGCTAACGTCCCTGAACAGGACATTGAATACACCACTCATTCGAAAACGCTATAGAAAAAAACAGTATGATCTACATAGAAATATAACCCACATCGTCGCCAAACCCTAGCAAGCATACAAACAGCTGTAGCAGTACTTTGTTGCTCTGCCTCCAACGTTTTTCTTGAAGACACTCTTCTTTGTCAGCATCAACCTTAGGGGTGAGTAGATGGATGTAGTTCCCTGATATACATAAGCAATAAACTGCTTCTTATCGAAAAGGAGGTTGTTCTGCATTTCTTACCAATATCTCGAAAAGATCTTAAAAATCTACAAACATCTCAAACTCAAAACCATTCAAAAGTGATTAACTTTTTACCTGAAGTCTAAAAGTGTCAACGATGTCAACAACCTTCGCGGCTTGATCATCAACAGCCTCTCTTCATAAGTATCTACCAAGTATCACTTTCCTATTATGCAAAACACAAACCACAACATCCATTCTCCATATCGAAATACAGATTAATAAAGAAAATTACTAAATTTCTTCACCAATTAAATAAAAACTTACCCAAAAGCATAGGTTCAAGCGAGCGAAGCTTATCCTCCACATCAAACCTATTCACCCTCACAGCTTCAAACCTCGAAAAAATTCGCACATGCAAAATCAAAACTTTCAATCTTTTATATAAAACCTCAAAAGTGAAATAATTTTAAGTCAAATTATTAAACCCTAAATAATTTTTAATGATCAAATAATTAAACCCTAACAGATTAAAAAGTTTAAAAATTATATAATTAGACTTACTATTGATGGTAGGAGTGAAGACGACGGAGCAAGGTTGGCCGGAAAACCCTTCCCCTTTTAAGCAATCATTCACCCAGAAAGTTTTTGGCACCAAAAGAACACAAAAATCGAAACCCAGTTGATGAGCTGTTACCGAATCTTGAAGGGCAAAAGAAACCCAAAAAAGAATCAGGAAACAACAATCGCGATTGTTGGTGATGATCTGTGTGTGACTCCCGAAGATTCTAGCTATCTCTATCTTTGTGAAGTTTCTGGATTTCACTACTTTATCTACCGATTTTTTCTTTCGTTTTATTTATTTTTTTTTTGGAACAAACGCAGGCCAGTTGGATCGTTTGTAGTTGGGCTAATCACTTGGGCTGTTTGTTGGGCCAAATTTTTGGCGGGAAAAAACGCTGCTATACGGCGTCGTTTGCGACCTGTTTTAATATATAGTATAATATAATGTGTGTCACCTTTTTGAGAATTGTTGTACATCTGAATCTGTGGCGGAAAACACTGAATTTAAATCAAATAATGTTGTTTGTTATTTTTAAATATCTAAATGATTAGAATG
Source organism: Artemisia annua (assembly GCA_014162995.1). Classification (NCBI taxonomy): domain Eukaryota; kingdom Viridiplantae; phylum Streptophyta; class Magnoliopsida; order Asterales; family Asteraceae; genus Artemisia; species Artemisia annua. Next base: position 33,087 of record LBNU01039498.1, read on the forward strand.
CAAAAAACTAGTCTATATATCATTAAGAGGTAGTATGGTCTTCTTCCAAGCCTTGTTGATCAAGAGGTTTAAACCTTTTAATTCATATAAACGAGAGAAAAAAACAAAAACATTTAATTGTCAAAAACTCTTAAGGGTTCGGATTTATAGGCCATTAAAAGGTATTCAGTGATTTTATTTGTAAAACAAACACATTTTTTTTTTCATTTTCTTTTTTGGTCTCAATCATTTATATATTTACAACAAAACTTGTTTTCTAAGTCTTTGGTAAAAGATTACTCCATCCGTTACTTAATAAGTGCTTGTAAGATAGCTAATAGAGATACATTATTGATTGTGTTTTTGTGTGATTATATAATAAGATTTCATGTCTTTTTATAATAGAACATGACTTGATAATAAGCTAACATAATTCTAAACCTAATGAACTCTAAGCCTTTATACTTGGGTCTTAACCTATCATTTAACACTTCCTTGCAGTTTGAACGGGAGGTTTCCGGACGTACAAATTGGATAGGATGTTGAAATCACCTTTTTCTTTTCTTCTTTTTCTTTTTCTCATCTTCTTTGTTGTTCGTTTGCACGAAAATGGATTTGTATTTGGCGACATAATTGTATACTGCTTTGCGGTTTCCTTCATTTTTTTTATGACGTTTGCTATTTTTTCTACGTAATGGCTTGCTTTACCTTTAGGAGGGAGCGGCAATTTGGTGGTAAACTTTTGTTGTCAACGACAACGATCTTCAACAACGAACAATTTGACGAGGAAGAAAAAATATTGAAGGCAACTACATATTTTGTGTGTTTTGACGGCTATGATTTATGGTTTATGCATTGAATACGTTAAAAAAAAAAAAAAAAAAAAAAAAAAAAAAAAAAAAAAAAAAAAAAAAANAAAAAAAAAAAAAAAAAAAAAAAAAAAAAAAAAAAAAAAAAAAAAAAAAACCTCGGATCCCTCCGGATCACCGGCAGGTACCATGTAAGATGATGAAAACCCCCAAAGCAGATACACTTATTAATGCACTATTTATAAAGACAATACATGGAAACTTTAATAGACCCGAACCCACAGACGGTGCTCGGGCCTTATAATCTATTGCCTAATATATTACAATAGATTATAAGCCCCTAGCCCATTAGGCAATAGATTATAAGACCCGAGCCCCGTCTATGGGTACGGGTCCTTTAAGGTTTACATGTATTGTCTTTATAAATAGTGCATCAATAAATGTATCTCCTACGGGGTTTTTATTATCTAACATGGTATCCGAGCAAATATTATCCTGAGACCTAGTTGGCAATCTTGAGCCGATGTCCCAAGCCATCCTGTCAAACCCTAACCGTCGCCGTTTATCTGTTATCTAAAAAAAAATCGGATTAAACCCTACCCGGTCACTGTTTCGACCATAACTCCAAAACCGTAAGGAATTAATTGACGTCGCCAGCGCCATTGGTTTCGTATTAAATTATGAAGAAACACATACCCGAATCACTGCTGTAGCCCTAAAGACACGCTGTCAAGCGCCGTAACAAGCCATCAGGTTCAGAAAACAACATTGGCTCACTGTTTTGCTTATAACCGTCAAACCGCTTAAAGTTAGTGATGCCATCAGCGACTGCGGATTCATAATTAAATTCCAAAAGAAAATGCTACCAAAACGGCCGTCACCACCGGTCGGACGCACCTTCACTTGCCGTTATAAGTCTAGATAGTTATCGAATTTTTTTTTCCTGATTACATTTAGCCGCTGCCACTGGTCACTATCATTGTCTTTATAAAGTATCACATTTTATTTTTGCTTTTTGGTAATGATAGTTTACACTTCAATTCGAGCTTTCACGATTTCGCCACTCGAATTGGCAGAGATTATTATGCAATAGATTATAAAGCACAAGCCTGTTTGTGAGTTCGGGTCCATTAAGATTTTCATGTATATTTTTATAAATAATGCATCAATAAATGTATCTCCTACCGGATTTTTAATATCTAACAATGTGTACTTTATTATTTTTGTTTATCACTAAATAAGTGTTAAAATCTTCAAATTACAACCAAATAAAACACTTTTATGATATGTTCTTTGTACTTTTAAAACCAAATAAAACACTTTTTTGACATGTTCTTTATACTTTTACTAAATAAGTGTTAAAATCTTCAAATTACAACCAAATAAACCACTTTTATGATATGTTCTTTATACTTTTAAAACCAAATAAAACACTTTTGTGACATGTTCTTTATACTTTTTAAAACCGTGTGACAATCAAATAAATAAATAAAAGTATGAGCAAGGAATGCAGCATTTCTCCATATCTACACATCAATAACCATGCCAATTGACACCGTGGCTTAAAAAAATCTTTGTCAATACTTTAACACATGATGAAATGTGGTGATAATGTTAACGTCATTTAATAGGCCGGAATCCATAAAATACAGCTAGTCAAACACAACTTTTACAGTTATACCACCTCCACCACAAAATTTTGTACTTCTCTCCTTCATTTCAACCAAATTTTACAAACACAATTATTATCCAATGATCTTATAATCCTCAAAATCAACCATATGTGCCGAAAAAAAATGGCCGTAAACGCATCCGAACCCACTCCAACACGCCGCACAAACTCCCACACAGTCCGAACAGCGAGCAACAGATCACAACCACTAGATAATAATACAACATACTTATCTACAAACTCAAACACAAACACAAACAATAGCTATAGTATTAATAATAATAATACTAGCTACACACCTCAGTCCAACACAAACAACAGCTCCAGCTCCCGCTCCAGTTCCAGCTACATACTAAACTCCTCAACAGCAACAGCTGAAGCTTCCATCTCATCACTTTCGAGCCTTCGAAATACATTACCCGAGAACACACATATATATGACATCTCAGAGATACGTACAGCTACTAATAATTTTTTAGCAAAACGCTTTTCTACCTCGTCTACTGCGCCCGCATGGCGGTGTAGTTTACGAGGTAGGGAAGTGGTTTTGTTTCAGAGGAAAGTTCTGCGTCCTATACAGGACGCAGAACTGCGTGAGAAACTTTCTGTTATTTATAAAAGTCATCATATTAATGTTGTTAAATTGCTAGGGGCCACTATAGCAGGTACAATTTTTTTTTTATAGTAAAAGACAACTAACTGTCTCGCAATATTTACTGATATACTGATATATAATATTGTTTGATATTAATATATTGCAGGTGGTTATATATATTTAGCATATGATTATATGACCGGTGCGAATTTAGCTGACTGTTTACGGAATAAACGGAATCCCGAGTTTACGGTTTTGTCTACGTGGATGTCACGAATGCAAATTATAACAGATTTAGCTTCAGGGTTGGATTATATACATAATAATGCTGGTTTGAAGGTTAACTTAGTTCATAAGTATGTGAAATCTAGTAGTGTGATAGTTACTGAGCCTTCTTTTAACGCGAAGATATGTCATTTTGGGACTGCTGAGTTGTGCGGTGAGACGGGTGTGGATGATGTTGGTGTTGAGGATGATGTGGAGGTTAAGAAATTGGTGAGATCTGATAGTAGAACTAAGCGATTTGAAGGGGTGAATGGGTACATGTCACCAGAGTTTTGTGGCCTAGCCACGCAGAAATCTGATGTTTACGCGTTTGGGGTAGTGGTATTGGAGGTGTTANTTTTCTACCTCGTCTACTGCGCCCGCATGGCGGTGTAGTTTACGAGGTAGGGAAGTGGTTTTGTTTCAGAGGAAAGTTCTGCGTCCTATACAGGACGCAGAACTGCGTGAGAAACTTTCTGTTATTTATAAAAGTCATCATATTAATGTTGTTAAATTGCTAGGGGCCACTATAGCAGGTACAATTTTTTTTTTATAGTAAAAGACAACTAACTGTCTCGCAATATTTACTGATATACTGATATATAATATTGTTTGATATTAATATATTGCAGGTGGTTATATATATTTAGCATATGATTATATGACCGGTGCGAATTTAGCTGACTGTTTACGGAATAAACGGAATCCCGAGTTTACGGTTTTGTCTACGTGGATGTCACGAATGCAAATTATAACAGATTTAGCTTCAGGGTTGGATTATATACATAACAATGCTGGTTTGAAGGTTAACTTAGTTCATAAGTATGTGAAATCTAGTAGTGTGATAGTTACGGAGCCTTCTTTTAACGCGAAGATATGTCATTTTGGGACTGCTGAATTGTGCGGTGAGACGGTTGTGGATGATGTTGGTGTTGAGGATATTGTGGAAGTTAAGAAATTGGTGAGATCTGATAGTAGAACTAAGCGATTTGAAGGGGTGAATGGGTACATGTCACCAGAGTTTTGTGGCCTTGCCACGCAGAAATCTGATGTTTACGCGTTTGGGGTAGTGGTATTGGAGGTGTTAACGGGTGAGGAGCCCGTTAAGTATAAGTATGATAAGGCGACTGGGAATCATATGAAGATTTTAGTGGTGGAGACTGCGAGATTAGCTTTGGAAAGTGGTAATGATGGTGGCACGGACGTGGAAGGGAGACTGAGACGGTGGGTGGATAGGAGGTTGAAGGATTCATTTCCGGTAGTGGTGGTTGAGAAGTTGACCCGAATAGCATTGGATTGTGTTGAGTATGATCCGAGTAAGAGGCCTAATATGAGCCGGGTGGCGGGTAAGGTTTCAAAGCTTTATTTGGATTCAAGGAAGTGGGCGGATACTATTCGTGTTCCTAATGATTTCACGGCTTCTTTTGCTCCAAGGTGATGAATTTGTTCATATTATGTCGATTTTGTTCCCTTAGGAATGTAGGATGATTTTAATATTTTAGTTGACAGATGTTAGGTTTGCTGGCTTAACAAGTTATTCTATTATATGCTTTAAATATATTTTAATTGACAGATCTGTTTAAGGCTCTAATGTATATGTAAATCGCCTTAATTCAAAATGTTCTCACTTCTCGCTTAATCCATCATCTACACATCTGTTTGAAGTTTCATCCCAGGTCATTTACCTTTAATACCATGTTGTGTCATAGTTTGATGTAGAACGCCTTACATTACAAGTCACATTTTCGTTATTAGTTCAACAACTGACTAGTGCTCATAATCTATGCAATTAGTTCTGTAAAATTCTATGTTAAAGTTGTAATGGGCGACTGCATTTGGCAAAATAATGCAGAGTTAAAAAAGAGGAAACTATGCTGCATAATCTATGCAATTTGTTCTGTACAGTACTGCAATTACTCATACTAATTAGCCTTCTTCACTAATCACGAGTATGCAAAACTCGAGACAAAACAGCTAAACTCAAATCAGGACCATGCCTATAGAAACCGGTTTTCTGAATGTGTCCACTGTCCATACCTTTTCTCTAAACAACGTTTGTTTTGTGAGAAATTAGGCTTAATATATACTTAAATACGAGTCCAGTTCAAGGTATGGTTTGTGGCCTAGCTGGTCTTATTAACTTATTTCGCAGTTGCAGACCCATATCACCAACCAAAAGTTATGAGTTGAATCTCATCAGAAACTGACTGTTCTTTGTCAATTAAAACATGATATCAGTTACTCCATTAGACATGCCATCAAAGATCACAAGATAAATGACCCTGTACCATTTCTTCAATCTGTCATTAATCAATTAGACCACAAAATGAAGAAGTTTAATCATGTAAACATTCAAAAAAAGAGAGTCTAACCAAGCCTTTAGTGGATATGGTGATATGCTATCAGAAACAAAATTAAACCAACTAAGGCTTAACGGTAATCATGTAGGATACTCTATGCTAAGGCCTAAATTTACTTGACAGAAACAGACCATTACATGTGGCTTACGGCCAAAAGGGTGTAAGTAATCTTTGACTATCACATACGGAGTATGATACGATTTTCTAAGGTTGTACCCAAAAAAGTTCGGAGTATACTAACAACGCGACACTGGCCAGATGTTATCTTCAGAGGTGGAAGACCAGATGTTATTTTCAGAGTTGGAAGAGGAGCTTGACTCGGTTTTAAACTCTTTCGTCTTCTGTTGCTGGCTCCTTGGGTAAGGATGAATCTCTGAGAGCTCCCTGACCTGACATAAGACATCGGGTGGGAGCAATGCACACTCGCCCTATACCAACCATAAAACGTGTCAAAATTAGACCATTTTGACCTTTGAGGTCAAATGTATAAATTTTGACTTTAGAATGCAAGCTTACCCTTCCTTTGCCAGATGCTGATTTGCAGCTTGCTGCTAAAAGATTTCGCCACTTATCCTGAAAACCCAAAGTACAACATGAACGCTGGTTACGTAGATTCAGAACTGAAATGAGGGAGGACAACATACCTTCAAATTTACAGATGACCGATGAGGACTTTCTTTAAAAAACAACCTTTTCATTTCCCCCCATTTCCCAACACCACATTTAGATACTCCCTCGACCAGCTTTAAAACTTCGGGAACTGACCACGCCCTATGTTTTCTCCCTATTTTGTCCTTTTGGGCCTTGGTCAATGCTTCATCGCTGTACTCCCTAAGCTTACACCAGCTTGACTTTTCAACTATACTACTTTCATCTCCCATGTCAGACAAGCTTAACAAAATATCACCCACCTCAGAAAATGATTTAAAATTGTCATAAGTTTTAGGTGTCGATCTTTTAAAGTTCTTAGCTCTCGGTTTTGTTTTAAATCTGAAAATTCCTGCCAAAGGGTCTAGTTCTGGTGTCTTCAAAAGCAAATCTTTTTCATCATGCGTGGTATCATTCTTCTCCATATGAGGCCCGCTTGAGTCATCTTTAATAATATCTAAAACCAAAATTATGGTAATTGCAATCAGTCCTGAATTTTTCGGTGTATAGAAATGAAGGAAAATAGATGTATCATATATCGAAGATAACTTATAGTTACCTAAAAGGTCATCCTCACATATGTCGGTAAAGTTGTCCCCCACATCAGCTAATCCCTCGATAGGTTCTCCCAGTGTATCAGCAAGTAACTGTGAAAACAAGAATTTAACTGCAAAACTTAAGGAGTAGCTCGTAACTGAGAAAAACATGGTTGAATGACGAAAGTAGCATTAAGAAACCGAGTTCTGGGAAAGAAACATACTCCATTTTGAGCTATGTCCCCATCAAGAAAACAGGAAGCAAATGCCTCTGAAATAACATGTAATGTAGTTTAGATAATAGTAGTATAGCCTTAGAGTACAGATGCTTCATTTTTGTAAGGTTCTGCACGAAACCATCAGCAAAACTGGAAACAAATGCCTCTGAAATACCATTTACGTTTTAAACCAGAACAAACCAAGCCGATTAACTTTGTGTGTTCCTATTTTTATAGACTAACGGGGTGTTTGGGATTGCGTATTTATAGTACAACTTATGATCAGTCTACCACGAACGGTAGAACGATCAGTTTTTTTTATGAATAAGCTATTTCAAACTACTTGTTGAAACTAAAACAAGTGTTTACATATGCTTTTCAAAAAATGTAATAAACGCATAAAGGGGTGTTTGGGTAAGCTTATATGTTTTCAAAAATCCCCAATCCAAAAGATTCTGCTTATGAGCTTATTCTGTACCCAAAAATGATTCAATCCTTTTCATATTACCTTAACCAAATACCTTCAAAGTGCTTAAAAGCTTTTCCAAGATCCAATAAGCTTTTAACCACTTAATATAAGCTTACCCAAACACCCCCTAAGCTGCACAAGTGATCAATCCCAAACACCCCTTAAAATAGTACTCCCTTTAAACAGAAATGTGCAGACATAATAATGCTCCAACTTTATTGCAAAAAAAGAGCTTACCATCATTAGTAACATAAAGGCAGTCAGTAAAGTTATGATCAGGGTAAAAATGCTCCAACTTTAGCACCTCATTCTCTAACGCCGCGTAAATGGACTCATAACCATCAACCTAAACACAAAAAAAAAACATAATATAATCAGTGGCGCGCTGCGCGCAAATGCATTTTACAAAATACTAAACAAGACTTGTAACACATAACTTTAAAACATGTCGCGTTTATTTAAAAAACGCGACATGTTTTACTATATTTTACACTACGTAAGAAAAATGTATGAATAAAGAATGAATAGTTACACAAGATTCCATTGTTGTTGCTGTTATCAATGTCTCAAAACCACCTGTGCAGAATATTCTGTTTTTTTTTTTGGGACGTTATGGACGTCAAAGGTTTTATGATGTGACATTATATTATTTTTTTTCGCGTCCGGATTTGTGGGTCCCGCCTTTTTCCAACATTTTTTTGTTTGTTTGCTAGCACCTTTTAAGGTTTGTCACTTTGTTGTTTTGCTAAATCTAAACATGATTAAGAATGACCTGAAATTAAACGTGAGTATAAATGCATTTTTATCCGAAAAGGCGCATTTAAGAAAAATTATGTTTTTTTTACAAGGATTAACATTACACCGCAAAAATCTACGAGTGTCCGTCCGGAAACCTACTCTGGTGTTGTAATAGAATTAAAATGTAACAAAAAGGTAAAAACAAGAACATATTTGGTAATTATATGACATCCAAACGAAGATGTAACAAGAAGGTAAAAACAAAAACATGTTTGATCATTATAGGATGTTCAAAACGATGTTTAAAATTTATGACAAAGCATATGGACAGAAAAATCAATTTCATAAAACTCTTATCCGGGAAATCATTTTCTAATATTCCACTAGAGTATGTGTAGTGTTCTCTGTGACCAGTAGAAGTAAAAGCATTTAGATTTTAGAACACGTTAAATTTGTTTGTATTTAAATCTATAATCATAACTAAAATTTTTATAAAAAAGTTCGTGCATGCACGAGCATTATAACCATGAAAAATATAACGGCAAATTTGCTCTTTTAATATGTTTTAATATGCTTTGAGCAGTGATTTGAAACCCGGTCGACCAGTCGAACCGGGTCCGGCCAAAAGAAGGGGTAAAAAAGACCGGGTTTTTAAAAACGGGTTAACCGGTTATACCTGCTAGGTTTTAAGTGACCCGGGTCAACCCGGTTCTCGAAACTCGAGCGGGTTTGGTTTTTTTCAATTTTTTATAATAGAAAATCGGGTTGACCCGACGGTCAAATTGGTTGAACCGGTAACCCAATGACTCGATCGATTAAAAACCTTTTTTTTCAAAACATTGGCTTTCAGCTGCAAATTTGCTAATTTTAATCTCTTTTAAAAAAACTAGAAAAAAACTTGCCAGATCCGAGAAAAGCCCAATGACCAGCCCGTTGGACTACTATTCCTTTTGATTTTGTATGTTTTCCTTTCTTTCTTACTAGTTATAAAGCCCGCGCACGCGCGGGGTTTTTCCTAATTTTTTGAATAAAGGATTTTTATTTATTGAAAAACAATTAATTTAATTTTTGTTTTGTTTTATTTATGGGTTTTAATTTTACATTATACGATGAAGAGAGCGACTATGTGTAAGTATAAATGTCCATAAATGCACGAGGTTTTTTAATATTCTTGAATAATGTATTTTTATATATTAAAAAATCAAAATGTTGATTTTCTTGACTTAGACTTGAATAAGCTTAATGCCACCTAACTTGTATAATGTATATACGATTTAAAATATATAATATAATAAAGTATTAAAACATATGAAGAATTATCAAAATTCTTCATATCACTTTATTTTGAATAAGATTNATCCAACCTAATAGTCTTTGGGAAGTTGAAATTTGTATTTCTAATCGTAGAGTAACGTATTCCAGCAACAATCATGATTATAATAAGTTCATAGAATCTTGGGTGCAGAAACTAACAAACTACCTTATATGCACAATGAAACCCGTTTCTGTAAGCTCCATCACTCATAGATTCTCGTTGTAACATTAGACGGATTTTAACCATGTCCATAGGTGCAGTTATGAGGGCAGTGGCGGACCCAGGATTTTTCAAGACGGGGGGCAAAAAAAATTTTTTTGATAAAAATTCGTGATGCATCTTAATAAAAAGGTCATAATTTTTTTTTTTCAACACTAAAAACTAAGATTTTTACATTTTTTGCTTCAAGGTGGGGGGCAATTTGATTTTTTGGAGGAGTGGTCCCAAAAAAAAAATTTTTTACACTAAAATCTGAACTTTTTCGGCGAGTCGTGGAGGGCACCGCCCCCCCAAAGTCGAATCCTAGGTCCGCCCCTGTATGAGGGTACTCACGGAGCCTGCAATTGAACTCGATCTTCAAATGATGCAAGTCACAGTTTTCATGATATAATAAGATCGAAAAAAAGCTTGATGAATATAGCATAAATTTTAATTGTAGGGTCGAGAGTGCATAAGTTTTTAAAAAATGTACTAAGGTTGTAATGGGCCAGTTTTGGTATTGGTCGATACGGTATAGGGTTTAGGTAAACGTGCAAAACATAGCACCACCAAAATCTGAATGAAAATATACTAAAAAATTCAAATAAAAAATCTTATATATATTTACTAGTTATAATGCCCGCGCATGCGCGGGGTTTTTCTTAATTTTTTGACTAAAGGATTTTTATTTATTAAAAAACAATTATTTTAATTTTTGTTTTGTTTTATTTGTGGGTTTTAATTTTACATTATACGATGAAGAGAGCGACTATGTGCAAGTAGAATGTCCGTAAATGCACGAGGTTTTTTTTTTTTAATATTCTTGAATAATGTATTTTTATATATTAAAAAACCAAAATGTTGATTTTCTTGACTTAGACTTGAATAAGCTTAATGCCACCTGACTTGAATAATGTATATACGATTTAAAAGATATAATATAATAAAGTATTAAAACATATGAAGAATTATCAAAATTCTTTTTTTTTTGGTAAAGGGGAGTAATCCTGCACCCTGGTAAATATATTAGCCAAAACTTTTACGTACAATGGATATGGGTGAAGTCCCACTTTATTTTGAATAAAATTTTAAACAGTCAGGCGGTGGTCAGGTTTCTGTGGAATAGTTGGAATGTGTGAAAATATAGAAACGAAGTCCAATTATGTTTTCCAATGCATATATATAGATAGTAAAATGTATTGTTATTTATCGCACAATTTGGTGAAATGACATGTAACTAAAGAGCTTGAAAATAAACTAATGTCGCCTGATGCACGATAAGCATTTTTCAGTTTTCGATATGCAGTCGAAGTTGATGAGCGTTTTTCGCTTACCAACAGTTTTTGTTGCTTCAATACATACATTAATATATACACTAACAAAGAGATTAACAAACCTGAAAAATTATTCCATAACAGCTATTCTATTTAGTTAGTTCATACCACCATCATATGCGAGCAAATTCTATCATTTATAATTACCTCATGTTTACTATAAGATAAATATTGAATATTTATATTAATACATCTCTAATATACAGACGCATCCCATATTGATGTCCACTGTTTTCATATCACGTCATTATCAAAAGACTATTTAGAAGCTTATATTTATTATACATATACTATGTTAATTTTGCCACTGTTTGTTGAAGATAACGCCCAATACAACTCATAAACTCAATATAAATAAGGAGTACATTGATAAATGGGAGACTCCACAGACCAAGAATAACTTTATGAGACCGAGCAATAAGACCATGACCTTCAATGCTTATGTCCACATCACTAAACTCACCCGTCATATATAATTGTTCAAGTCTCTGAACATTAGCAGGAAGCCCGGAGGGAAAGGCAGGACCATTACAATGTCGCTGAGAATTCGGGTAATAAATTTCTACGTTCTATCAAGAGTCAAACAACTTCTTAGTGAGTTTAAATCTTTCGATAGCTTCTGCACATTGCTTCAGCAATGAAGTTGCTCCAAATCATAAGCTTACATCATGCCGGGAACCCAATAGTGACTCTCGAATCTACATTATAGACACAGGAATTATTAGAATCTAAGGGAGTGTTTGGATGCGTGTTTATATCACATAATTAAAACTAAACAAAAAAGGGTCGAATCACATGAGCATGTAATAACTAAACAAAAAAGGTCTCCAAACTCATCGAAGATAAAATCCCATTGGTTTATAACCTCAAAAAGGGCTTTGGTATAACAAAATTTGAAGGGACTGCTTGCAATTTATTATTATAAATGGTTAATCAAACATGAACAGGTCTACGCAATCATTATAATCTAAATTCTAGAAGTGATTAATGAATCACTTCAATTTACCATTAAATAGTCCGAATCAAATGTTTAGACGTGATTTGGTTTCTTTTTGTTTAAAATAACCTATCTTGGTTCTTAAATAGCTAACGTTTGAATTGCCGCTCCTTCCACGGACCATGGCACAAGAGCAGCTACAACTTCACCCCATTCCTACGCCTTCAACGTTGATGGCTTATCGTTAAACTCATTAAGATATAAACTATGTGTTCAAGAAATATTTTAATCCTCACTTTGATGGTAATGGAATTACCTGAAATACAACATTATGCTTTATCAAATCTAAAATTTGAATAAGATTACTGGAAAAAGCACCATATAAAAACTTGGTTTGATGAAAATAGTTGACCAGACCTACATGATACATCATATTAATCGGATTGTCAAAATAATAAAGAATACCTTATAAATATCAAGAACACCAACTTAAAATACAATCACAGCCAAATGCTATCTAGTAGTTGATTAAGATCATAAAGGTGAACGATTCTTTGTGGATTTATGTGTTTCCACGCTGATTTAGTAAAACGGATTGTAACAAATGGAGTTTAAGCTTTGAGTAAAAAATATGAATTTTAAACCAGAAAGTGTTTCGGGTCAACCAGACCTCATTCAAAATTCACCTTTTTGACCCATTACTCAAACTACCTAACTAATCACTCTGAATATTATATGTAAGTATGTAACACACTTGATCCAAAGACTAAAGTAGTGTACACCGAGAATCCCGACAAGGAGTATTTCAAGTCCAATAATTTAGGCCGCTATAGTTGTGGTAAGAGAGCTACCATACGTAGAGACTTTAGCGACAGTTCAAATCTTACAATTCTAGAGTCAGGTCAAAGCACTATAAAAAACGTATCTGGGTCAATCAAATTTGTGGGGGTCCTAATCACTGGGCGACCAATGGTGGTGCAGCCATTTATGGATACTGTAGACACACTTGTAGCAGCTTGGCTTCCTGTATTAGAGAGGCCAAGGTGTCACCAACGTTCTGTTGGTGACTATGGTTTCGCAGGAAAGCTGGCCCGTACTTGGTTTAAGTCGGTTGATGAGTTACCCATGAATGTTGGAGACCGACATTATGACCCATTGTACCCGTTTGGGTTTGGACCGAGTGACCGACCACAACACCCACTAAGACCACATGAAATGGTTATCTATGTTATCTTTCCGTTCTAGTTTAACATGATAATAATCTTATTGAGTAAGATTTTGATTATTTAATGTTCCATGTTAGAAATACAGTATAAAAGATGTTATAATTTATAACCTTTTTTTACCATGGAAACACCAACCTTCATGAGACAGTTTCTACCTTGCTCCCCCTCTGTTCCACACCATTTTCTGCTATAGCTTCTTGTTGTTATGCCAATTTCCATCTTGTGATTTCCTATTCGGCGTCAGTAGTGCCCATCATTTGCCTTTCAGCTTGCACCACAAGAAAGCAAAATTATATACAAATGTACTTTGCATATGAATTAGCACATAAATACTTTGTCAAAGCAATCTCATCGGAACCTCAAAGCAATCTCATGGGAGGGTTCCCTTACCACATCATTGCTGATAAGGTATTGGATCATCCTAACATAAAATGATTTAATAGCTAAATTAATATGTCAATACAATGAGTCGCAATTTAAACCGTTTATGATATGGTATCAATGAGTGCTTTTCCTTGTAAAAGAACTCCTCAATCATTGTATCCTAAACCCGATAACCAAAAGCACAACAATTTATTTCAGAATCTAAGGGTGCGTTTAGTTGTAGAGAAATTCTCCATTTTTCCAAGAAATTTTTCATAAGAAAATGAAAAAACTGAAAACGCGTTTAGTCGCACTTTTTTCCAACAATTTTCAAAAAAAAAATGAAATTCTCATTTTCTAAATTTTAACTAAGAAATTGAAAAGCCCATTCTTCTATTCTCACTTTTTTCTTTCTCATTTTTTTTTTTCTCAACTCCAAAAAAAACACATACACCATTCTACCCCTAATCTTTCGTGTCATCCTTCACCGCCGACCGTCGTCGCCACCACCCGCCGTCGCCACCACCGTCGCAATTTGAGGTAATCTTCTTATCATTTTAAAAAAGAAAAATATAACTTCAACTAAACGGGTTTTCAAAATTCTCAACTCTTCTATAGAGAAGAAAACTAATTCCCTTCTCAATAAATTTAGAAACTGGAAAAGAGGAAAATTTTTCTACAACTAAACGGCACCTAAATTTTTTATTATACAGGATAAAGGACTAAAGAGTACACCCAACAGTAAGTATCATTCCTAACAAATGCCAATTAAGACTAATTGATCGAGAGCAGCCAACGTGTTGTAAGCTTAACGTATGAATTATTAATGTACAGACAGATAAATTACAATTCGGTTAATCGAATAGTTTAATTAATTCTTAAACTTGACATTTATTCTCATGATTTTCTGAGACATGTTGCATATGTTTCAAATCCTAAACTCTCTAATGAAAACTACTTATTTGTGGTGCGTGCTTAGTTTCAAAGCATATAAGCAATCCAATGAGCTAAAATAAACCACAAAAAAGTAACTTTATTTGCCACCTCTAATGAAATTCATCAACCATGTTCATGAAAGTATAAGCACAGATACAATGTTGCATCTTAAAAACATGAGTTTCATTGGGGATTAATATCGAACACTTGGTGGTCATCTAAATTAAAGTGGCCAAACACACTTAAATACTAAAATCAAGCATATTCAACAATCACTTGCTATGTTAATTAGTTGATAGCATATTCTAGGTGACTAAGTTACCTCTTGTTTGTGATTCGTTAGATGTTTTTTTTATTGACATGATCCATATGAATAGGATAAATTGAGATTTTAGGTTTAGATAAAGGACTATCAATACACCAATTGATCCCCCAATTAAAAACATCTGAGAATTCAAATTAACCTCACCTAATTCGATTGTTTCATCACCTGCCCTGTTGCATCACCTGCAAGGCTGCGAATAATTCAACATCAAATTTTAATTCGACAACCTGGTTGGATTTGGTAAACTTGTAAAAAAGGAGATGGCATTCTTTTAGGGCTAATTGATGCTACTGGTGATGGACGGAACATGAGTCCTTGTTTTTTTAAGTTACATCTGTGTATTCTGGATTTGTGTCGACAGCTGAACTCAGTTTTGTTTTTACTTAATTTTCAGTTTTGACCCCTAAGTCTTGTAAATGACCCCGCGTTTTCAAAGTTTTGACTTTTTATACTTTTGACACATATACTTTTTAGATCAAATTTTCTTAAAAAACGAATTTACGAATACTATTGCCAAATAAGGAAGTATTTAGGATTATTTAATCTAAAAAAAATCAAATTATTTAAAATAAATAAATAATAATTAAAAAAATATTGCTTAATAAGGGAAGGTTGAGTTTTTTGAAATGAAAAAGTCCCCACTTGGGGTTTTGTTTTATTATATAAAAGATTTGGCCGGATTTAACTTGATATAGCCGGGTCTTGGCCGGATCTAACCGGGTCGGGTCTTGGCTGGTTCTAACCGGATATAACCGGGTCTAGCCGGAATATCCGGGTCTTGGCCGGATCTAACCGGATATAGCCGGGTCTAACTGGATCATGTCCGGAAAATCCGGGTCTTGATCGGATCAAACCGGATATAGCCGGGTCATGGCCGGAATATCCGGGTATTGGCCGGGTCTAACCGGATATAGCCGGGTCATGGCCGGAATATCCGGATCTTGGCCGGATCTAACCGGATAAGACCGGGTCATGGCCGGAATATCCGGATCTTGGCCGGATCTAACCGGATATAGCCGGGTCATGGCCGGAATATCCGGATCTTGGCCGGATCTAACCGGATAAGACCGGGTCTAG
>LBNU01039499.1:6627-32791 GCA_014162995.1 Artemisia annua
ATGATAGGATGCTTGACGTATCGTCATAGAGTGAGGTAGGAACTTATAGAGTTAGGGAATTGAACGCACTCCCTACGACTTGTTAGGAATATACCCGTCATCCACGCAAACTCAACATACTAATTACATGGTAAAAGATAGTTAGGGAGTAATGAAATCTAAGTAAACACTACTCTCCACCACTGACTTTCTCAAAACCAAAAAAATACAAAAATATAAGTAGTATAAAAGTAGATAACTTGGGTTAGTTGACTAGCAACTAATTCCGCCCTCTCCTCCAAAACCAGAGATTTTACTTGCTTTCAAAAAAATATAAAAATACAAAAAGAATCTTCCTCCACCCTTAGACCTAGATTAGAGTAGCCTTTAGCCTAACGAACACTATTCCCTGCGAGAGAACGATCAATCCCCCGGTACTTGCCACTACACTATACTACATCGGTCAGGTACACTGCCTGGTGGGGATTGCAAGCTTCTCGAGATCCCTCGAGAGGTAAAACGTAGTGCGTGTTGCAATCCACGCGCATCAGATGTTCAAGTTCGACCATGTGTGACGAAATCCACGTTTTGTACTAGTGGTCCTACAATGTTCTAAGAGTTAGAACTTGTATTTCTCGTCATGTCGCAAGATTCTATTAGTTAGATCTTGTAAGAAAATCTATGCCGAACTTTAATCCTCATTATGTTCGGCTATGATATTATACTATCTCGCCTTGCAAAAGTTGCAATAATGAGATAACGTCCGTCACCCTAGTCATAACATGGTATAACTACCAGGTGACTAGTTGCTCAACAGAGAGGTTGTAGAACTGGTCACCATGACTAGAACTCGTTTCCACCATGACTAGAACTCGTTTCCACCATGACTAGAACTCGTTTCTACCGTGGCTATAACTTGTCTCTACGATGGCTACTACTTGTCTCTACCATGGCTACTACTTATCTTCACCATGGCTTGAACTTGTCTCCACCATGGCTTGAACTTGTTTCCACCATGACTGGAACTTGTCTCCAAAACATTCTTGGATCACATTTCCTTAAATGTGGATTACATTTTCCGTTTTCCCGCCGATACTACTTAAGGACGATTTATGATGACTATTCTATTAAAATGAATTAGGACGCTCTTTCATTTTAAGAAGAAAGTTATAAATCGAAAGGATCATGAATTTATAAGCTTTTGCTTACAAGAATTGGGATGCCATTATGTAACACCCCCATTTTCACAGTTCGTTTCGGATTTAGGGTTGGGGTATAACTTCATGGTATAACAGTTACAGTAATAGAAAACGACTCGAAAAGAGACGTTTATAGAAATTTAGTTATCATTCATTTAATTATCAGAGTTTTTATAGATGAAGTCCCAAAGTCTAAGTGTTATATTAGGTTTGAATGATAACCGATTTGAAAATCCTCCGAGTTCAGTGCCTCCTTCCGCCATAACTCCGTAATAGTGATATACCAAGGATACATGCTTAAAAAGTCAACACTAGGTGTTGAGTGAGAATCATAGGTTTAAGTGTTAGTGAATACAAGTTCCCTGGGCTACGTTGTTACACCCATCTAGGAAAATGTTGTGTGTGTGTGAGTGTGTGATAATTTTGATGCATGCACAATTATCAAGAGTGGGTTATGTTGCACTAAGCTCATGAACCACATATTAAAAATCCTGGTCATGGCGGCTGCAGACCCAACCATGAGGGGATGGGAAGGATAACTTGTCAAAGTTAATCCTTCAGTGGGTTCAAATATAGTACTTATTGGCACCATCCAAAGTTATGTTAATACCAACGGGAGTTGTCAAACTCCAATAGATCTATATTCGCGTTCGCGTGGGTAAAATATCCTAAATGATTAGATTCATGAATTTTAGTTATGTAGTGGTGGCAGTTAGTTTACTCATGCAACAACCAAAGAAAAAGACTTGTATTTTGTTTAAAGTAAAGCAAGTAGCAAGTATCCCCCTCACAGGGTTTGTAAAGCATTTAGAAAGTGTTTTAAAAAGGTGTGAGGCTATGAAAACTCACGGAATTTAAAAAGTGTGAGGCTATGAACTCACCTTGGCTTAGGAAAATCTAATTGATGCAAATAGTGACTCGGAAACTAGACTGCCTTACTCACGTATCCTGATGTTGTTGTAGTTGTGGATGTATGTCAAGCTTTAGTTGTTTAGTTTAAGTTTCTTAAGTAATCATTCTTAGGGTTTTTAGGGTTTTAGATATAACACAACACCGTTCGGGCCATCACAATTCAGAAGTATAAGACTCCTCACATTAAGCTCCTTACTATTTTATAATGTTATCAACATAATACCGTTCAGGCCATCATAATTCAGAAGTTAATACTCCTCACATGAAGCTCCTTACTATTGAGTTATGTTGTTATTAGGGTTTAGTTATAACATAACACCGTTCGGGCCATCATAATTCAGAAGTATATGCAATAATCGTTTGAGGAGTCAGAGCACTTTAAATTGTAAACCCAACAAACTCGTCAAAATGAAATATTCACATAGTACTCCTCACATGAAGCTCCCTAGTATTGTGTTATGCTTCTAACTTTAATAGTTTTACTTTATACCCTTATAGTTTAACATATTTACAAAATCTACCCTATACATATAATATACTTATATTACTTAGGTTTATAACTATCTAGACTTGACACATTTAGTCCCTATACTTCTATATTTTAGAAAAATGACAGAAATGACCCTTGGATTTATAAGTTTTCTATATTTACCATTTATACCCTTAACTTTATAACTTTTGCAAAACTAGTCCTTTAAGTTTATAACTATTTAACTTTTTATCCTAAGGTTTTATAATTTTGCAAAAAGGATCCTTATATTTATAACTTCTAAGAAATGTCAAAAATAGTCCCTAGACTTATTATTTTCAAAAGTTACCATATATACCCCTATGCATGGAAAACTTTGCAAAACTAGTCCTAATTCCATGCAAACTATTTTTATGAAACAAAAAGGTTTCCTAGCTTATGTTTAACTAATATTAGCTTATCTAAGTTATCTAAACTAGTTTAGGGCTTATGGAAAGGACTTATTGCATATAAACATGTACTCGACTCTATTTAGGGTATTAAAAAGAAAACTAACTAGTTCTAGTGTTCAAGGCTTAGGTAAAGGATCCTAGGTGATCTAAGGAAACCTATATCTATCCTAGTACTGATCTAAAGATAAATAAATCAAAATGAAAGGCTTACTTGACTAGGGAAGGGTTAACGAGGGGTATACTAGGGTTTAGGGTTTTCTCGATGGCAACACGACTCAACAAGGCCTCAAGGCTCACCCTACTCGACTCCAAGGACTTCTAAGGATCCTATACTACTACTAACTATAGAAGGTTTGAGGTGGAAAGAAAGAATGGGATGGTTTGAAATGAGGAGAGGGGTCGCAGTATTTATAGGGCTCTCAAGCCTTGGTGGCCAACTTTTGGGTGTCGTGGTGTCACGAGGAGGGGGAATGACTAGCCACAGCTAGTAGGTGACTAATGGGAGCTATAAGGGTGAGGTGTGAGGTCTATATGGCGGTTTAGGGTTTATGTGGAGGAGATGAAGCCGCGGGGTGAAGGTGGTGACCAGTAGGTGATGCACCTACTTGTATGAGGTGATTAGAGGTGCTAGGGTGTGTGCTAAGCATGACTAAGGTGCTTGGCTCGGTGCTTGAGGTGTTTGAGGTGCTTAGGGTACTTAGTTTTAGGATTAGGGTTAAGTTTAGGTTTAGTTTAGTCCTAATTTGGTTTAGTGAGTGATTAAGGTCTAGCTTAGGGTTTAGTGCCTAGATTAGGTTACTAAGAGTGTCTAGTGACTAATCCTAAGTCTTAAGGGGCTTATACTAAGTGGTGGTAACTTATGGGAAAGATTTGGGAAGGTTTGACCTAGTTTTTGGGAAGTTATAACCTAGTTATGGTTTTGTGCCTAAAGGACTTGTACCTAAGCTCTAATGGTTTGTACTAGTGCCTAAGGGTCATAAGGTATCCTAATATTCCTAAGGTAACTCATACTTATGCCTTGGATCCTTTCAAACTAGTTTAGTTAAGCATATAGGGTTTAGTAAGCACATAGGTCTAATTAGGGTTTAATTAGGGTTTATTACGGTTTTATGATAAGTTTAGTGTGTTATATTGGTAGATTACTTATTGTGGTGTTGTTTTGATCTTATGCTTGACATACCAGGGGTTTATAAAATGTGAGTGTTGAGTTATTTGGCTTGTGTGGATACGTAGGCGGGTCTAGAGAGTCATGCAAGTAATGAATGCACATAAAAAGCAAAAATTTACCTGTGAAATACCTACTATAGGTATTTGTAACTGGAATGATGGTGATGAAATTTTGTGGGTTATTACAGTCTTACCCCCTTAGAAGAAATCTCGTCCCGTGATTTAGATAAATGTAGGAGTAGGGGAAAGAATGAGTTGAGAAAGATAAGAGGAAGGAAAAGAGTTGTACAAACTGAGTAGGAATTGTTTGTACATGTGCCAGATACTTGGTCTCATTTGTTCATTTCTCATTACTCACAAGTAAAGGCATCCCAATTCTTGTAAGCAAGAGCTTATAAATTTATGATCCATTCGATTTATAACTTTCTTCTTAAAATGAAAGAGCGTCCAAATTCATTTTAATAGAATAGTCATCATAAATCGTCCTTACGTGGTATCGGCGGAAAAAGGAAAAGTAGTCCACATTTAAGGAAATGTGGTCCAAGAATGTTTTGGAGACAAGTTCAAGTCATGGTGGAAACAAGTTCAAGCCACGGTAGAAACGAGTTTTAGTCATGGTAGAAACGAATTCTAGTCATGGTAGCTAGTTCTACAACCTCTCTGTTGAGCAACTAATTACCTGGTAGCTATACCATGTTATGACTAGTGTGACGGACGTTATCTCATTCCTGCAACTTTTTCAAAGCGAGATAGTATAATTCCATAGTCGAACATAATGAGGATTAAAGTTCGGCATAGATATTCTTACAAGATCTAACTAACAGAATCTTGCGATATGACGAGAAATACAAGTTCTAATTCTTAGAACATTGTAGGACGGGGTAGGGAGAGAATATAGAGTAGGAAAAATAGAGTGAAAAATCACAGAGGAAAGAAAAGATGAAAAGGGGTGAAAGGATGGATGAAAGTAGGTGGGTGGATTTTATAGGGAGGAGTTAAGAGAAAGGAAGGAAGGCAAGGGATGAAATAAGAAGGTATGAAGGAGTGAGAGATAACGGAGGAGTGAGTTTAAATGGAAGAGTAAGATTAAACGGTAGAGTAGAAAGGCAGGAGAATAGGGTTTTGAAATTGAAGAGTGGGAAAAGGCGGGAGGGTGAAATTTAAAATGGAAGGGTGAGGGGAAACGGAAGGATATGGTTTAAAACGGAAGAATAAGATTAAACGGAGGAGTAAAATTATAGGATACCTGTAAAGATAGCATCCTAATGGAATTTTTAGATTTACTAGATTCATCCAAGATTCGTTTTTCCCTTTAAGGTTCTCCTAGTTTTCCTAACTAGTCCTAAACTTCTAAGGGTAATGTGTTTGGTTCTATCGAAGTAGAGGGTTCTAAAGTGGGAGAAGGTTTAAGTGGTTTCTTTCCTAAGGGCTTACTAGGAGTTTCACTATTCCTAAGTAAGGTATCGGGTTTCTTCTTTTGTCCTAAGTTGTCTATTATTACTAGTATCACTATTATTATAAGTATTACTATTCCTAGGTACTTGAAACCAGTTAGGGTAGTATCCATGGTATCTTTTAAATGAAATTCCTAATGTATATCCTAAGAAATGTCAAATCCTATGATGTAATCTAATATCCTTAAATATCTTATTTCTAGTTATCGCTAATAACCTCAAGTTTTAAGTCTAGGTTATAAATTCTTAGGGTAGGTTCGGGATATTCTAACGGTGTAATATTCCTAGAGGTTTCTAAATCCTAATAAGGGTTGGTTACTAGGTCTAGGTAAACTATATCCTTAAAAACGGTTTATTCCTATATGGTAGAAGCTTGCTAATGTGCCTATATGGTAGAAGCTTTGCTAATGTGTCTATCCTAATCTACGGGTTTAAGAGCTTAAGGTGGAGGTTTACTATTTAAACCTTTGTTTTTCCTAAAATTTCTTATATCTAATCAGTGTTCTAGTTCTAATATCCTCGATAAATGAATTCTTATGCTAGGCTAAATCCTATCTTATAGGGATGTATTCCTAATTTTTCTATCTATCGGGGTAGGGATTCTAATTTGGTTTCTAACCTATAAAACCTCAAAGATTCCTAATCTTATTTTTCTATTTCCTCAATGGTTTCTTAGATAACCTATCTTAATGATCTAAGGTATTTTATGTTTTCTAGGATATCCTAAAGTCATTTCTAATCTAAAGCATGGGAATCCTAAAGAGTATGGTTCGGGTTTTACTAAAAGGGGAGAGGAAAAATAACTCGGGAATCATAGTAATCTAAGGAAGTAAAGAGGGAAGGATAGGAATATGCTCATATATGACTATCATATATTTGCGTACGGGATAGTTAGGGGTAGATTCTCTAACTGGAGGAATGATAGCTTAAGAAAGCTATGGAAGTTGTGAGGATTTAGAGATCGTAGGAGAAAGAATTCAGATCTCTATGGTGTAGAATAAATATTCTCACCATTGATAGGGGAAGTGTTTGAAAGGATTGGGTTTTAGGAAGGGATAAAGTATGTGTAACATCCCCATTTTCGGAATGCAGCGGAAAGGGACATGTGGTGCTATATATTAGTCTCATTGTACAAATATAGTAAACAACTTTAAAACAAAGTCGTTTTTAAAATTCACATTCGATAATTTATCAGAGTCAACAAGAGGTCCCAAAAGTTTTAACATAAATCTAGAGATACATAGATTTAGAAATTTAGGTCATTATCGAATGAAAAGTTTATTTAAGCATGAGCCATCATGTAGATATCTATTTCTCGCACCGCCCATCCAAGCTGAAGCCACTTACGGACCTAAGAAAATACACGCTAAAAAGTCAACATAAAGTTGAGTGAATTCATAGAGTTTAATAAGTAATTGGTTGAATACAAGATAATTCAGTTTAAAATACGATGGGCTACGTTGTTATACGCCCATGATTAAGTTGACATGTAACAAATACAAGTCGGGAAATAAGATTTATAGCATTGAGCTCACGAAACCGAACCTTAACCCAGATTTAATAATGCCCCGCAAAAGGGTAATCTTTGCTATTTACCCTAAATTCTCAATATTATATGTCCGTTTGACCACCAGTTGTCAAATGAGCGCTACTCACCGGGACAGGCTCGTTAAGCCAAATATGCATATTTATAATACTAGCGTTTACTACTCAAATAATTAACGGTTCATGATAGGGACTTTAGGCAAGAAGTACTCAATGTCAGATGTCTATAAATCATGTAATCGGGTCCAGCATACCAAAAATTACTTGTATACAGTTTGTAAAACTAGCATGTATCCCCCTCGCGAGGTTTATAAAACAATTGAAGTAAGTAAAGGCGAGGCTATAAACTCACTGTGAGCAAAGGAAATAGCAAGGAACAAGCAAGTGAAGAAAAATAGCCGCGAAGCTCTACGATGAACCTAAATAGATATACGCTTGTCTTAGGTTATAAAAATAGTAATAAAAACAATGCAAGTATATAAATATTCATCACCAATACATGTTTGTGTTTTAAGTCACGTGAAAATAAAGAATTTCGCCTTCTTATCGTATAAAATGAAGTTAAAATAATATTAAGATACTTTTCGTCTTTTAGTCAAGTCAAAGTCAATCCTCAAAGTCAAGGTTAAATAAAATCAAAATTTATTTCATATATCGTTTTTAACCATTTCGTAGCGTATGTCGCAATTTTGGCTAATACGCTCATTTCGAAACAATATATTTTTCTAAGTGCCGGATTTTAAGGAAATTGGGCATGACCCATTTGTGTTTACAACATTTTCCATGTTTTTGTTATTTACCGACACTCACCTAAATATGTCTAGTCAAAATCCTTTAGTCCATTTTTACCCATTTTGCTCCAAAGTGTCTCAAAAATCATCTCGAATATATTTTCAGCATATATAATACATGCAGTTTTTCAGAAAATAACATTTAATTATGTCAACTTTAAGTGGTCATAACTTATTCGTTTTAAGTCCGTTTTTCGCGAATAATATATCCACGTAAAGGTATTAATATGTACATCGATATTTTTAAACTTTTGATTAATTTACGTCAAGTTTACTATCTGAAAATACTATATAAAAATCTTGACAGAATCTTTATTTTTTCTAAATGGGCCTTTTAAGTCCAAAAATTGTATTTTTAACCAACTAGTTTTACTTGTACAATTAGTGATTTCATTAACCAAGATGTTGCAACCCACAACAAGTCCAACACTCTTCCAATGATTCTTACCAATATTAAATGTACAATAGTATAAGAAAATGTATATACAAGAACCAAATAAATAATATATCAACATAAAGTACCTTTATGTAAAACTATGTTATTAGTTACTTGTCATTTTTGTTCTTGAAAAATATACACAAACATATATGGTGATTTATAATAATATGTATGAACATGAGAAAATAAAAGAATTACAAAAAGGATGGCAAAGTATGAATTAGTGACTCAATATTACCCAAGAAAATACCAAAGTTAATCAACCCAAGCCTACAAAATGATCACCAAGAAAACCCTTGCTAAAACTTCCAAGAAACCCTTATAAATCTACCAAGATAATCCTTGATAAAGATGAGACTGAAGTGTTGTTTAAATGAAATAAACCAAGAACTAGTTAGGACTTATAACCTTCAATCTTTAACACTATAATTTAATAAAACTTTTAGATAAGAATGGTGTTTGTGGATGGTGTAACCCACGGCCAAGAAGAAGAAAACACAAGAAATATGGTATTTTAATGAGAGCTATAATTGTTTAGGATTATAGTAGCATGCAAATGAAATTTTACATGTGTCCTAAGATAATCTAAATTGTGACAACATAGTACATGACTCACTACTTAAATTGGTGGGTGTCATTAGTTTTAAGAAAATAAAAGGAAAGGACTAGTGCGTTTGTATAATTTTGTAATTAAAGGGTATAGTTTGATCCCGGTAATTACTAATGTTAAGCTTTTAAGTTCACAAAACTTAAAATCGGGTGACTTAAAAATATAAAACTTATAAAAATATTAAAACTTGACATCAAAAAAATATTTTGATAATTTAGGTAATCCTTGAGCTTGTTGGGTGATTACTTGTTGTTTAAAAAATGATACCGCGTAAAACGCGAAATGTACAAAATTTAAGTAAAAATAGAAAAGTAAAAATGGAATATTTAATATATGATTTTAAGGAACCAAAATGCATAAGAAGTGTAGAATGGACATAGTATAGTCGCGGTTGAATGAATTGAACGTACACGGATAACTTCCAACGAAGTTAATTGTTTTAAAAAAATAGAATAGTTAAATAATAAAAATATTAAAATTAGTGACATGAAATTTTACGAAATGTCACAGCACGTACCCCTTAAGAGAGCTACGTCCCGGAGCTTAACTCGCTTTATCTCCTGACGGTTCACTTGCGAAAAGATGAGGATACTCGTAAGGAATGAAGTCTAGAGTAACTAACGACGCGATTCGATTCTCGTCGTCTAGAAATACGGTGCAGAGTAAGGTTGACTATACGCGATAAAGATAGAGTGAGGATTTGTTTAGTTGTTGTGCTCGATCGTATGAATACCGCTGAATTGTTTATGCTTACATAAGAATTTCATGATTCTCGGAAATCAAGTAGAAAATCAATTAGACATAACCCATATATAACTATTCCTAGTATTTGAAAAATCTAAGTCGAACATAGGTAGTCAGACTATGTTCCACTGTCCCTAGGTTAAATATAGGTGACTAGACTATATTTAACCGAGGTTCGATAAAATTTTCAAATACTTAACTTAGTTATACTCGTGATATGTCCATTGTTGGACAAGCATGGAGTTTGTATAAGTATCTTATATTACAAAGAGTGATATAAGTTTGTACATACGTAAGAATCAATCATAAGTAAGTAGTATGAGTGTGTAACACAAGCGAATAAGGAAAATGCGCGCAGAAAATGAAGTTTTAAGCAGTTCAAAAATAGTTCACACCAGGACTGAATCACGGATCTTTACAATGAAGGTTTTGGAAGAGAACTTGATGAATGTAGAGAAAGTTGTTGAACTTTTGCTTTTGTAGATGATAAATTAGTTTATAAGAATTAGAAGAGAATGACGAACAATAAAATAATAACAAAATAGTTCATGAGGCAATAATAAATCAATAGTTTTAGTTAATAAGACAAGGTTGAGTAATTCGTAAGATAATAACAAAATCGTTTATAAGGTGGTGAAAATTTTGGTAAAAGGTAAATGACAGAACGATTTCTAAGATGATAACAAAATAGTTTATTCAGAACTAGTCCAAATAGTTAAAGTAATATTAGTACATAAGTGGATAAGTTTATAAGATTTATAAGGTAGTAATGGGGTAATTCTTTGGGGAATAGTAAATCCATTTGTAATATAATGAAAGATAGTTTATATGACAATAAAGGAGTTGTTTATAAAATGGTAGTGAATTTCCAAAGTAAATAAATAGAATGTGACGGGTTTCATATAAAACACCATTTTATAAGGTCATGAAAAGATTTTTAAAGATCATAGCATTACTCACGATTTTTGAGAAAATAAATGAGACCACTATGTCACCCACAATGTATGAGAAAGTTTTAGGGGATCATCAAAATGAATAAATATGTATTTAATAGTAATTTGGTGAAACATATATAATTAGAAGAGGTAAGGTTTGACATGATGCTTTGGAAGCTGAGTGTAAAGAATCGAATAAAACGTTTATAATAAATACCTTTATACAAATAAGAAGTAACGCTCTATTAATTAGGCATAAATAGTCGAGAGAAGAATCAAGTGTATATAAATAGTTCTTAAATGGTATCAATAGTGAATAAGCAAGAAATGCTCATAAAACAAGAGTTCACGGGGAGTAAGACAACCAATAGAAATTGATAAACTGTAACATGTTTCGATGTTATATGAAATTATATAATACATGGGGATGAAAGAGTTAAGAGACTATTGTAATTCACATACAATGTCGGATAAATAAGAGAGACCATTGTTATCGCATACAATGTCAAATGAATAAGAGAGACCATTGCAATCACATACAATGTCAAATAAATAAGAGAGACCATTGCAATCGCATACAATGTCTAGAAGATTTTAGTATTCACTTGAGAAACTTCATTAAGAAAAATAGCGATGTTTCAGGAACAAGTAGGATAGTCGGAAAAAAAAATTATCTTAAGTACATATATTAATATTCACTATATGTATACGTATAGTAACGGTGCACTCAAAGATGTGTATAAATTTCCGGATGGAAATTCACAATGCACATGAATAGCATAAAATACAACAAGGAAGTTTAGTGCGCAAAAGGTTATATATATAAGAGTGATACTTTCGCGGATTATCGGACGAGTTAAGAAATAATTATAGTGCTCCTATAATTATCCTTAATATAATTAAGATATACTCGAGGGAGTAATAGGAAATTTAGGAGTAGGCGAGCATGGATATCGGACAAGATGATGGAAGCTCATGATTTTGAAAAAGAAATAATTATAGTTTAGGTTTTTAAAAGGAAAAAGACCTAGTTCGCTATAATTTGTGCTCTGGTACCAATCTATAACACCCCCATTTTCGGAACGCAGCGGAAAGGGACATGGGGTGCTATATATTATTCTCATTGTACAAATATAGTAAACAACGTTAAAATAAAGTCTTTTTTAAAATTTACATTCGATAATTTATCAGAGTCAACAAGAGGTCCCAAAAGTTTTAACATAAATCTAGAGATACATAGATTTAGAAATTTAGGTCATTATCGAATGAAAAGTTTATTTAAGCATGAGCCATCATGTAGATATCCATTTCTCGCGCCGCCCATCCAAGCTGAAGCCACTTACGGACCTGAGAAAATACATGCTAAAAAGTCAACATAAAGTTGAGTGAATTCATAGAGTTTAATAAGTAATTGGTTGAATACAAGATAATTCAGTTTAAAATACGATGGGCTACGTTGTTATACGCCCATGATTAAGTTGACATGTAACAAATACAAGTCGGGAAATAAGATTTATAGCATTGAGCTCACGAAACCGAACCTTAACACAGATTTAATAATGCCCCGCAAAAGGGTAATCTTTGCCATTTACCCTAAATTCTCAATATTATATGTCCGTTTGACCACCAGTTGTCAAATGAGCGCTACTCACCCGGACAGGCTCGTTAAGCCAAATATGCATATTTATAATACTAGCGTTTACTACTCAAATAATTAACGGTTCATGATGGGGACTTTAGGCAAGAAGTACTCAATGTCAGATGTCTATAAATCATGTAATCGGGTCCAGCATACCAAAAATTACTTGTATTCAGTT
Source organism: Artemisia annua (assembly GCA_014162995.1). Taxonomy (NCBI): domain Eukaryota; kingdom Viridiplantae; phylum Streptophyta; class Magnoliopsida; order Asterales; family Asteraceae; genus Artemisia; species Artemisia annua. The sequence goes on from LBNU01039499.1 coordinate 19,141, forward strand.
TGTAAAACTAGCATGTATCCCCCTCGCGAGGTTTATAAAATAATTGAAGTAAGTAAAGGCGAGGCTATAAACTTACCGTGAGCAAAGGAAATAGCAAGGAACAAGCAAGTGAAGAAAAATAGCCGCGAAGCTCTACGATGAACCTAAATAGATATACGCTTGTCTTAGGATATAAAAATAGTAATAAAATCAATGCAAGTATATAAATATTCATCACCAATACATGTTTATGTTTTAAGTCACGTGAAAATAAAGAATTTCGCCTTCTTATCGTATAAAATGAAGTTAAAATAATATTAAGATACTTTTCGTCATTTAGTCAAGTCAAAGTCAATCCTCAAAGTAAAGGTTAAATAAAATCAAAATTTATTTATAAAAAGTTCATTTATCGTTTTTAAACATTTCGAAGCGTATGTCGCAATTTTGGCTAATACGCTCATTTCGAAACAATATATTTTTCTAAGTGTCGGATTTTAAGGAAAATCGGCCATGACCCATTTGTGTTTACAACATTTTCCATGTTTTTGGTATTTACCGAAACTCATCTAAATATGTCTAGTCAAAATCCTTTAGTCCGTTTTTACCCATTTTGCTCCAAAGTGTCTCAAAAATCATCTCGAATATATTTTCAGCATATATAATACATGCAGTTTTTCAGAAAATAACATTTAATTATGTCAACTTTAAGTGGTCATAACTTATTCGTTTTAAGTCCATTTTTCGCGAATAATATATCCACGTAAAGGTATTAATATGTACATCGATATTTTTAAACTTTTGATTAATTTACGTCAAGTTTACTATCTGAAAATACTATATAAAATTCTTGACAGAATCTTTATTTTTACTAAATGGGCCTTTTAAGTCCAAAAATTGTATTTTTAACCAACTAGTTTTACTTGTACAATTAGTGATTCCATTAACCAAGATGTTGCAACCCACAACAAGTCCAACACTCTTCCAATGATTCTTACCAATATTAAATGTACAATAGTATAAGAAAATGTATATACAAGAACCAAATAATAATATATCAACATAAAGTACCTTTATGTAAAACTATGTTATTAGTTACTTGTCATTTTTGTTCTTGAAAAGTATACACAAACATATATGGTGATTTATAATAATATGTATGAACATGAGAAAATAAAAGACTTACAAAAAGGATGGCAAAGTATGAATTAGTGACACAATATTACCCAAGAAAATACCAAAGTTAATCAACCCAAGCCTACAAAATGATCACCAAGAAAACCCTTGCTAAAACTTCCAAGAAACCCTTATAAATCTACCAAGATAATCCTTGATAAAGATGAGATTGAAGTGTTGTTTAAATGAAATAAACCAAGAACTAGTTAGGACTTATAACCTTCAATCTTTAACACTATAATTTAATAAAATTTTTAGATGAGAATGGTGTTTGTGGATGGTATAACCCACGGCAAAGAAGAAGAAAACACAAGAAATATGGTATTTTAATGAGAGCTATATTTGTTTAGGATAATAGTAGCATGCAAAGGAAATTTTACTTGTGTCCTAAGATAATCTAAATTGTGACAACATAGTGCATGACTCACTACTTAAATTGGTGGGTGTCATTAGTTTTAAGAAAATAAAAGGAAAGGACTAGTGCGTTTGTATAATTTTGTAATTAAAGGGTATAGTTTGATCCCGGTAATTACTAATGTTAAGCCTTTAAGTCACAAAACTTAAAATCGGGTGACTTAAAAATATAAAACTTATAAAAATATTAAAACTTGACATCAAAAAAATATTTTGATAATTTAGGTGATCCTTGAGCTTGTTGGTGATTACTTGTTGTTTAAAAATTGATACCGCGTAAAACGCGAAATGTACAAAATTTAAGTAAAAATAGAAAAGTAAAAATGGAATATTTAATATATGATTTTAAGGAACCAAAATGCATAAGAAGTGTAGAATGGACATAGTATAGTCGCGGTTGAATTAATTGAACGTACACGGATAATTTCCGACGAAGTTAATTGTTTTTAAAAAATAGAATAGTTAAATAATAAAAATATTAAAATTAGTGACATGAAATTTTACGAAATGTTACAGTATGAGGGGAGTTTAAAACAGTTTTGAGACTCTATGAATCTAAGGCATCGGGGTGGTTTATCCTAAATTCCTAAAGGTAAGGGTTCGGGGTAGGTTATAACAAATACCTAACTTGTCTTATTTTACGGGGTAAGTCTATACTCTTAGGGGTTACTATAAGGTTAGGGATGACCTAAGGTGAGGAGAGGCATACCTAAATCTAGTTTATCTAATTTATCCTAATTGAGGGGCACCAGGTAGTTTCTAAAACCTAACTTATTTTATTGATTTCCTATCTTACATATCCTATAGGCATTAACTATTCTAAGGCATAACTTTTAAGATTATCTAAGGCATATTACTTAGGGGTTTCTAAGGTTTTCCTAATTCCAGGAGTTTGTGTTTTCTAGGTTTGATTGATGATTTTCCTCATCATCATCAATCATCTTTTCTAAAGTACAGATCCTAAATCGGACAAAGGCTATTTTATGGTGGTGTCTCATTTTGTTTTTCTGTATTTTAGCTACCTTAAAACGGGTTTCTTGTACGGTATTTCTTAAACTACTATAGTCAGGTTGATTACCTAAGTTATTATCATGGCCTTTTTCTATCTTCTCAAGAAGGTCAAGGAAATTTTCATCTAAGTTATTTAAAATTTCCTCTAATTGATTTTCCTGATTTTCTAATGTTGTCCTAGTGGGGTTTTCTCCAAATTCATCTTTCCAAGATGAAATTGGAGAGTTTACTAATTAAGGTTGAGGTGCTAAAGTATAGGGTTGCCTAGGGTTATATCTAGGGCTATAGGCAGGGATAGGGTTCCTAGGTATACATGGTTCTATAGAGAGAAGGAAACCATGTGGTTCTAATCTAGGTGTGGGGAATGGTGGATGTAAAACAGGGTTTAGGGGAGTTATAGGTGATGCCTTAGCATAGAAATCTCTTAAGTGTTTTAAATGTGGATTATCTATGAAAGGTGTAAATCCTAAGGGTGAAGGTATATCTAAACTATTCCTAAAGTCTCCTCAGGTATCGGGAAGGTATGGTTTAGGGGAATAATCTAGTACATTTAGAGAGGGAAGATCATTCTCCGGATGTAAACTAGATGAGACGGGAGTAGAGTAGCGGGGAGTAGACATAACTATATAATAGTAAAAATACTGTAAATCATTTAGTAGTTAAGCAGGCAATTACTATACTAACCTTAGCACATATGGTTACGGAGAATGGCAGGGGCACTGAGGACTTTCTCTGGTTTAGGAAAAGTAGTTGTAGTTTAGGTTTTGACCTTGTTCTCTACAACTAATACTCTGATACCAATCTGTAACACCCCCATTTTCACAGTTCGCAGCGGATTTAGGGTTGGGGTATTACTTCATGGAATCACAGTTACAGTAATAGAAAACGACTCGAAAAGAGACGTTTATAGAAATTTAGTTATCATTCATTTAATTATCAGAGTTTTTATAGTAAAAGATATACTGTTACTATTGATGAGGTCCCAAAGTCTAAGTGTTATATTAGGTATGAATTATAACCAGTTTGAAAATCCTCCGAGTTCAGTGCCTCCTTCCGCCATAACTCCGTAATAGTGATATACTAGGATAAATGCTTAAAAAGTCAACACTANTTATCAGAGTTTTTATAGTAAAAGATATACTGTTACTATTGATGAGGTCCCAAAGTCTAAGTGTTATATTAGGTATGAATTATAACCAGTTTGAAAATCCTCCGAGTTCAGTGCCTCCTTCCGCCATAACTCCGTAATAGTGATATACTAGGATAAATGCTTAAAAAGTCAACACTAGGTGTTGAGTGAGAATTATAGGTTTAAGTGTTAGTGAATACAAGTTCCCTGGGCTACGTTGTCACACCCATCTGGGAAAATGTTATGTGTATGTGTGATAATTGTGATGCATGCACAATTATCAAGAGTGGGGTGTGTTACACTAAGCTCATGAACCACACGTTAACAATCCGGGTCATGGGGCTGCAGACCCAACCATGAGGGGATGGGAAGGATAACTTGCCAAAGTTAATCCTTCAGTGGGTTTAAATATAGTACTTATTAGTACCATCTAGAGAGATGTTAATACCAACAGGAGTTGTCAAACTCTAAAAGATCTATCAACTATATTCGCGTTCGCGTGGGTAAAATATCTCAAATGATTAGATTTATGAATTTTAGTTATGTAGTGGTGGCAATTAGTTTACCCGTGCAACAACCAAAGAAAAAGACTTGTATTCAGTTTTAAGTAAAGCAAGTAGCAAGTATCCCCCTCACAGGGTTTGTAAAGCATTTAGAAAGCGTTTTAAAAAGGTGTGAGGCTATGAAAACTCACGGAATTTAAAAAGTGTGAGTCTATGAACTCACCTAGGCTTAGGGAAATCTAATTGATGCAAATAGTGACTCGGAAACTAGACTGCCTTACTCACGTATCGTGATGTTGTTGTAGTTGTGGATGTATGTCAAGCTTTAGTTGTTTAGTTTAAGTTTCTTATGCAATCATTTCTTAGGGTTTTTAGGGTTTTAGATATAACACAACACCGTTCGGGCCATGACAATTCAGAAGTATAAGACTCCTCACATGAAGCTCCTTACTATTGTATTATGTTATCAACATAATACCGTTCAGGCCATCAAGTTAATACTCCTCACATGAAGCTCCTTATTATTGAGTTATGTTGTTATTAGGGTTTAGTTATAACATAACACCGCTCGGGCAATCATAATTCAGAAGTATATGCAATAATCGTTTGAGGAGTCAGGGCACTTTAAATCGTAAACCCAACAAACTCGTCAAAACGAAATATCCACATAGTACTCCTCACATGAAGCTCCCTAGTATTGTGTTATGCTTCTAACTTTAATATTTTTACTTTATACCGTTATAGTTTAACATATTTACAAAATCTACCCTATACTTATAATACTTATATTACTTAGGTTTATAACTATCTAGACTTGACACATTTATTCCCTATACTTCTATATTTTGGAAAAATGACAGAAATGACCCTTGGACTTATAAGTTTTCTATATTCACCATTTATACCCTTAACTTTATAACTTTTACAAAACTAGTCCTTTTAAGTTTATAACTATTTAACTTTTTATCCTAAGGTTTTATAATTTTGCAAAAAGGGTCCTTATACTTATAACTTCTAAGAAATGTCAAAAATAGTCCATAGAATTAATATTTTCATAAAGTTACCATATATACTATAACACCCCCATTTTCACGTTTCGCAGCGGATTTAGGGTTATGGTATTACTTCATCGGATCACAGTTACAGTAATAGAAACGACTCGAAAAGAGACGTTTTTATAAATATGTTACCATTCATTAAAATATCAGAGTTTTATTAAGGTGAGGTCCCGTGAATCTAAGTGTGAAATAGTGTGAGAATGATAACAAAATTGAAAGTCCTCCGAGTTCAGTGCCTCCTCTTGCCATGTCTCCATAATGACCTAGGATACATGCTTAAAAAGTCAACACTAGGTGTTGAGTGAGAATCATAGGTTTAGGTGTTAGTGAATACAAGTTCCCTGGGCTATGTTGTTACACCCATCTAGGAAAATGTTGTATGTGTGTGATAATTGTGATGCATGCACAATTATCAGGAGCGGGGTATGTTGCACTAAGCTCATGAACCACACGTTAACAATCCGGGTCATGTGGGTTGGAGACCCAACATGAGGGGATGGGAAGGATAACTTACCAAAGTTAATCCTTTAATGGGTTCAAGTATAGTACTTATTGGTACCACCCAGTGAGGTGTTAATACCAACGGGAGTTGTCAAACTCTAATAGATCTATCAACTATACTCGCGTTCGCGTGGGTAAAATATCCCAAACGATTAGATTCATGAATTTTAGGTATGTAGTAGTGGCAGTTTGTTTACTCGTGCAACAACCAAAGAAAAGACTTGTATTCGGTTTTAAGTAAAGCAAGTAGCATGTATCCCCCTCACAGGGTTTGTAAAACATTTAGAAAGCGTTTAAAAGGTCTGAAGCTATGAAAACTCACCTGGGCTTAGGGAATTCTAACTAATGTAAAGAGTGACTCGGAAACTAGACTGCCTTACTCACGTATCCTGATGTTGTTGTTGTTGTGGTAGATGTATGTCAAGCTTTAGTAGTTTAGTTTATGTTTCTTAAGTATAAGACTCCTCACATGAAGCTCCCTACTATTGTATTATGTTATCAACATAATACTGTTCGGGCCATCATAATTTAGAAGTTAATACTCCTCACATGAAGCTCCTTATTATTGAGTCATGTTGTTATTAGGGTTTAGTTATAACATAACACCGCTCGGGCCATCATAATTCAGAAGTATATGCAATAATCGTTTGGGAGTCAGGGCACTTTAAATCGTAAACCCAACAAACTCGTCAGAACAAAATATCCACATAGTACTCCTCACATGAAGCTCCCTAGTATTGTGTTATGCTTCTAACTTTAAAATAGGTAGGCTATATATATGAAATAGTTTACTTTATACCCTTTAAGTTTAGTATATTTACCAAATCTACCCTAGACTTATAATACTTATAATACTTTGGTTTATAACTATCTAGACTTAACACTATCAGTCCCTATACTTATATTTTTTAGAAAAATGACAGAAATGACCCTTGGACTTATGATTTTTCTATATTTACCCTTTATACCCTTAACTTTATACCTTTTGCAAAACTAGTCCTTTTAAGTTTATAACTTTTTAACTTTTTATCCTAGGGTTTTCTAATTTTGCAAAAAGGGTTCTTATAATTATAACTTCTAAGAAATGTAAAAAATAGTCCCTAGAATCTATATTATCAGAAAATTACCATATATACACCTATGCATGGAAAACTTTGCAAAACTAGTCCTAATTCCATGTAAACTATATTTTTTTAAAACAAAAAGGTTTCCTAGCTTATGTTTAACTAATTTTAGCTTATCTAAGTTACCTAAGTCAGATTTTAGCTTATGAAAAGGGCTTATAATATGTAAAAGGCAATTCGACTCTAATTAGGGTTTGAAAATAAAAACTAGCAAATGATTATGACCAAGGCTTAGGCAAGGGATCCTATGGGTTCTAAGGCATCCTAGTACTATCCTAATACTAAACTAAAGCTAAAGAAACAAGTTGAGGCATACCTAGGTCGTGGAAGTCCTAAAGTAGGCAAACTAGGGTTTCTAGGGCAAAATGAGACTCGACAAGCATGCAAGACCTATACTACTCGACTCCTAAGGTTTCTAAGGTTCCTAAACTACTACTAGATACAGATGTTTAAGGTCGAGGGTTTATATAGCCCTCGTAAACCTTGGAGGCCGAGGAATACGGGGTTAGGTGTCACGAGGAGTAGGGGTGAGTAACCATAGCTACATGGTGACTAAGAGAAGCTACGGTAGTGATGTGGTAGTCTATAGGGTGGTGTAGGGTTCGTGTGGTGGTGGTTTGGCCGTGGAGGCGGTTTGGTGTAAGTATCTTACAAGGAGGTGATGCACCTCCTTTCTTGGGTGCTTGGAGGTGCTTGTAAGCTGTTAGGGATGTTTAGGGATGATTTAGGGTGATTAGGGATGGATTAGTGGTGGATTAGTGGTAGATTAATAGTGATTAGTGGTGGTTTAGTGGTGATTAGTGATGGTTTAGACAAGTAGGTGATACACCTTCTTGTGTGCGTGCTAGGTTAGAGTAAGGTGCTAGGGTGCTTGGTTGTAAGATTTGAGGTACTATAGTAGCCTAGTTCTAAGGTTTAGGTCTATTTCTAACCTAGTTTTGCCTAGAGTGAGTTTAGGGTTTTGCCTAGGGTTTAGTGCCTAAGTTAGGTTCCTAAGAGAATTTAGTGACTAATCCTAAGTTCTAATGGGTTTGTACTAAGTGGTGGTAATTTATGGGAAAGATTTTGGAAGGTTTGACCTAGTTTTCGGGAAGTTATAACGTAGGTATGGTTTTATGCCTAAGAGACTTTTACCTAAGCTCTAATGGGTTGTACTAGTGCCTAAGGGTCCTAAGGTATCCTAATGTTACTAAGGTAACTCATACTTAAGCCTTGGACACTTTCAAACTAGTTTATCTAAGCATATAGGGTTTAGTAAGCACATAGACCTAATTAGGGTTTGTTTAGGGTTTGTTATGGTTTGGTGGTAAGTTTAGTGTGTTAGATGGGTAAATTACTTGTTATGGTGTTGTTGTGATCTTATGCTTGACATACCAGTGGTTTATAGGGTGTGAGTGTTGAGTTATTTGGCTTGTGAGAATACGTGGGCAAGTCTAGAGAGTCATGCAAGTAATGAATGCACATAAAAAGCAAAAATTTACCTGTGAAATACCTACTATAGGTATTTGTAATGGGAATGATAGTGATGAGATTTTGTGGGTTGTTGCAGTCTTACCCCCTTAGAGGAAATCTCGTCCCGAGATTTTGAAGAACGTAGGTGTAGGGGAAGGAATGAGTCGAGAAAGATAAAAGAAAAGGAAAGAGTTGTACAAACGGAGCATGAATTGTTTGTACATGTGCCAGATACTTGGTTTCATTTGATTATATCTCATTACTTACAAGTAATGGTATCTTAATCCTTGTAAGCAAGAGCTTATAAATTCATGATCCATTCGATTTATAACTTTCTTCATAAAATGAAAAAGCGTCCTAATTCATTCTATAGAATAGTCATCATAAATCGTCCTTAAGTAGTATCGGCGGAAAACAGAAAGAGTGATCCACATTTAAGGAAATGTGGGTCAAGAGTGTTTTGGAGACAAGTTCAAGTCATGACAAATACAAATTCAAGCCATGGTAGAGACAAGTTCAATCCATGGTAGAGACAAGTTCAAGCCATGGTAGAGAAAAGTTCTAGTCATGGTAGAGACAAGTTCTTGTCATGGTGGTTAGTTCTACAACCTCTCTGTTGAGCAACTAATCACCTGGTAGTTATACCATGTTATGACTAGTGTGACGGGTGTTATCTCATTCTTGCAACCTTTGCAAGGTGAGATAATGTAATACCATAGTCGAACATAATGAGGATTAAAGTTCGGCATAGATATTCTTACAAGATCTAACTAATAGAATCTTGTGATATGATGAGAAATACAAGTCCTAATTCTTAGAACCTTGTAGGATGGGGTAGAGAGAGAATATAGAGAAGGAAAAATAGGGTGAAAAATGATGGAGGAACGAAAAGAAATGAAAAAGGAGTGAAAAAGAAGGATTTATGGGGGAGAGTGAAAAAGAAAGGAAGGAAGGCAAGGGGTGAAATAGGAAGGTATGGAGGAGTGAAGGAATAACGGAAGAGTAGGATTAAAGGGTAGAGTAAAAAGGCGGGAGAATAAAATTTTGAAATGGGGAGAGTGGCAAAAGGCGGGAGAGTGAAATTTGAATGAAAGGATGTGGGGAAACGGAAGGGTAGGGTTTAAATTGGAAAAATAAGACTAAACAAAGGAGTAAAAGTATAGGATACCTATAAAGATAGTATCCCAATGGAATTTTAAGATTTACTAGATTCCTCCAAGTTTTTGTTTTTCCCCCCTAAGGTTCTTCTAGTTTTTCCTAACTTGTCCTAAACTTCTAAAGGTGATGTGTTTGGTTCTAATGAAGTAGAGGGTTCTAAAGTGGGAGTAGGTTTAAGTGGTTTCTTTCCTAAGGTTTTACTAGGAGTGTTACTATTCCTAAGTAAGGTTTCGGGTTTTCTCTTTTGTTTTAAGTTGTCTATTACTACGAGTATCACTATGATTATAAGTATTACTATTCCTAGGTACTTGAAACCAGTTAGAGTAGTATCCATGTTATCTTCTAAGTGTAATTCCTAATGTGTTTTCTAAGAAATATCAAATCCTAAGATGTAATCTAATATCCTCAATTATCTTATCTCTAGTTATAGATAATAGTCTCAAGTTTTAGATCTAGGTTATAAGTTTTTAGGGTAGGTCTGGGACATCCTAATGGTGTACTATTCCTAAGGGTTTCTAAATCTTATAAGAAATCCTAAAGGTTAATTACTAGGTCTAGGTGATCTATATCCTTAAAATAGTCTATTCCTATAGGGTAGAAGCTTACTTATGTACCTTTACTGGTAGAAGCTTAATGTGTCTAACCTAAACTAGAGGTTTAATAGTTTAGGGTGAAGGTTTACTATTTAATCCTANGTTGTCTATTACTACGAGTATCACTATTATTATAAGTATTACTATTCCTAGGTACTTGAAACCAGTTAGAGTAGTATCCATGTTATCTTCTAAGTGTAATTCCTAATGTGTTTTCTAAGAAATATCAAATCCTAAGATGTAATCTAATATCCTCAATTATCTTATCTCTAGTTATAGATAATAGTCTCAAGTTTTAGATCTAGGTTATAAGTTTTTAGGGTAGGTCTGGGACATCCTAATGGTGTACTATTCCTAAGGGTTTCTAAATCTTATAAGAAATCCTAAAGGTTAATTACTAGGTCTAGGTGATCTATATCCTTAAAATAGTCTATTCCTATAGGGTAGAAGCTTACTTATGTACCTTTACTGGTAGAAGCTTAATGTGTCTAACCTAAACTAGAGGTTTAATAGTTTAGGGTGAAGGTTTACTATTTAATCCTAAAATCTAACCTATGTTATAATCCTAATGTCCTTAATGAATTCTTATGTTGACCTATATCCTATCTTATAGGGATTTATTCCTAATTTTTCTATCTATCAGGGTAGGGATTTGGTTTCTAATCTATAAAACCTCAAAAATTCCTAATCTTATTTCCTATTTTCTTAAGGGTTTCTAACCTATCTTAGTGTCTAAGTTATTCTATATTTAAGCTTATGTTTTCTAGGGATATCCTAAAGTTATTTCTAACCTAGAGTATGGGAATCCTAAAGGGTATGGTTCGGGTTTTACTAAGAGGGAAAGGGAAAACTAACTCGGGAATCATAGCAATCTAAGGAGGGGAAAAGGGAAAGGATATGAATATGCTCATATATGATTACTATATATTTGCATATAGGATAGTTAGGGGTAGATTCTCTAACTAGGGGAAGGATGGCTTAAGAAAGCTATGGGAGTAGTGAGGATTTAGAGATCAGAAGGGAAAGAATTCAGATCTCTGTGGTGTAGAATAAAAATTCTCACCATTAATAGGGAAAGTTTTTGGAAAGGTTGTGTTTTAGGGAGGAGGGAGTATAAGGGAGACTTAAAACAGTTTTGAGATTCTATGTATCTAAGGCATCGGGGTGGTTTATCCTAAGTTTCTAGTGGTAGGGGTTCAAGGTTCGGGGTTGGTTATAACAAGTACCTAACTTGTCATAGTTTATGGGGTAGGTCTATATTCCTAGGGGTTACTATATGGTTAGGGATGACCTAAGGTGGGGAGAGGCATTCCTAAATCTAGTTTATCTAAATTTTCCTAATTGAGGGGCACCAGGTAGTTTCTAAAACCTAACTTATTTTATTGATTTCCTGTTTTACATATCCTATCGGTACTAATTATTCTAAGGCTTACTTCCTAGGGTTATAAAAGGCATATTACTTAGGGTTTTTCTAGGGTTTTCCTAATTCCAAGAGTTTGTATTTTCTAGGTTTGATTGATGATTTTCCTCATCATCATCAATCATCTTTTCTAAAGTGCATATCCTAAAACGGGCAAAGGATATTTTATGGTGGTGTCTCATTTGGTTTTTCTATATTTTAGCTACCTTAAAACGGGTTTCTTGTAAGGTATTTCTTAAACTACTATAGTCAGGTTGATTACCTAAGTTATTATCATGACCTTTTTCTATCTTCTAGAGAAGGTCAAGAAAAATTTCATCTAAGTTATTTAAAATTTCCTCTAATTGATTTTCCTGGTTTTCTAACGTTGTCCTAGTGGGGTTTTCTCCAAATTCGTCTTTCCAAGATGAAATGGGAGGGTTTACTAAGTAAGGGTTAGGTGTTAATGTATAGGGTTTCCTAAGGTCATATCTAGGGGTATAGGTAGGGATAGGGTTCCTAGGTATACATGGTTCTCTAGAGAGAAAGAAACCATGGGGTTCTAATCTAGGTGTGGGGAATGGTGGATGTAAAACAGGGTTTAGGGGGGTTATAGGTGTTGCCTTAGCATAGAAATCTCTCAAGTGTTTTAAGTGTGGGTTATCTATGAAAGGTGTAAAACCTAAGGGTGAAGGTGTATCTAAACTATTCCTAAAGTCTCCTAAGGTATCGGGAAGGTAGGGTTTAGGGGAATAATCTAGTACATTCGGAGAGGAAAGATCATTATTCGGATGTAAACTAGATGAGACGGGGGTAGATTAGTGGGGAGTAGACATAGCTAACTAATAATAGAGATGATATGCATTATGCAACAGTTATGCAACTAAGTACTATTCTAAATGCATCATTTAGCAGTTAAGCAATTAAGCAGTTAAGCAGTTAAGAACTATACTAACCTTAGCATATATGATTACGGAGGATGGCAGGGGCACTGAGGACTTTCTCGGGGTAAGGAAAAGTAGTTGTAGTTTAGGTTTTGACCTTGTTCTCTACAACTGATGCTCTGATACCAATCTGTAACACCCCCATTTTCACGTTTTGCAGTGGATTTAGGGTTGGGGTATTACTTCATGGGATCACAGTTACAGTAATAGAAAACGACTCGAAAAGAGACGTTTTTATAAATATGTTACCATTCATTAAAATATCAGAGTTTCCTTAAGGTGAGGTCCCGTGAATCTAAGTGTGAAATAGTGTGAGAATGATAACAAAATTGAAAGTCCTCCGAGTTCAGTGCCTCCTCCTGCCATGTCTCCATAATGACCTAGGATACATGCTTAAAAAGTCAACACTAGGTGTTGAGTGAGAATCATAGCCATCTAGGAAAATGTTGTGTGTGTGTGTGTGATAATTGTGATGCATGCACAATTATCAGGAGTGGGGTATGTTGCACTAAGCTCATGAACCACACGTTAACAATCCGGGTCATGTGGACTGCAGACCTAACATGAGGGGATGGGAAGGATAACTTGCCAAAGTTAATCCTTAAGTGGGTTCAAGTATAGTACTTATTGGTACCACCCAGTGAGGTGTTAATACCAATGAGAGTTGTCAAATGATTCGTTGTGTTTTGGTGTGTAAAACAACAAGTATTCAAAAATATCAACAAAGTGAGGTCAATGTTATCGTGAGTGACAACAAGACGTGGAGAATACAAGTAAACCTTTTAGGAAAAAGATTACCTCGTAAACTCGTGCAATGTGATATTTGTGAGACCGGGAAGTGATTTCCCGAGTCGTACCCCAACGAGGTGTGAATGGAAAGTTTCGCGGAAAGATCGAGATTAAAATCTTGTATTGTGAAAGGTTATTTGGTTTTACGGTACGTTTAATTAACGAAAAGTGAAAATTAATGAACGAGGATGAAAATAAATAAACCTAAAGGGAACAAAAGGCAATTGGCAAACTAGGGAAGTCCTAAAATACTACGGGAATCAAAAATAGGTATCGGGAATCCTAAAACACAAATTAAACAAGTAACGTGACGTTTATTCTAAATAAACGTCAACGTACAAATAAAAACGTGAAATTATTGCTACGCAAATCCTACTGGTCTAAAAATAATTTTCTAACGCACTAAAAGACAAAAGAAAATTTT
>LBNU01039502.1:4519-29698 GCA_014162995.1 Artemisia annua
GACCGATTTAAATAATGCAAACCCTCTAAGTACATTATATTATTTAACCCTACTGCAAAAACTTCAACCATATAAATTCACCACATAAAGTAAGGGGTTGCATGGTATTGGTCGTACCGAATTGAAATCGGAGCGAAGAACTGAGAACCGAAAATTAAAAAAAAAAAAAAAAGGAACCGAAATCGTCTCAAGACTGTCAGCTTCGGTTCCTGGTACGGTAATTTTTGGTAACTTCGAACAAAACCCCAAAGTGTTTAAAATATCATTTTTTTTCATGTCATATCTCAAAAATATACCATACTACTATCGAATACAAACACACCAGCAAAAAATGTCTCAACAATACAAATCATTCAATGAATTTCATTTGTTCAAAACTAAATAGGACAAAAACACCAAAAATAAGTTTATATAGTTCAAAAGTATCAAGAACAGGCGTTTAGGTTCCAAACCTCAAAAAACGCTTAATACTCCATCACTTGTTTCCTTTTATAATTTCGTACCGCTTCTTCCATCTCATTAATAAACTCGTCATCATTCAAAAGATCTTCAAATTCATACACATTTATTTTCATTCTCTCACTTCTTATCCAATCTTGGGTACAAAGCAACGCCTCCGCAACTTGAATTGAAAATGAAGTTCTATAAGGGTTCAAAACGCGTCTACGGGTACTTTCATGCTAGATGAAAATGGTGATGATAATATTTGAATCATTGAATGATATTAGTAACTGTAAGAGTAGTGTGTATCTTCAAGCCATAGGCCTCGTGCCGTTGGCAAAAAGTGCCGCCACGTCACCGAAAATTTCTATGGCACGAGATCTTCAACAGCACTATAAAAACCCCCTTCCTCATGCAAATGTGATTCCATAGCAAAAGTGGTGCCGTTGGGTCAACACATACCCCTCTAAATACACAAATACAACATAAAAAAGAAAAAAAAAAATGGTTTGGCGCTAGCTGTTATGTAACAGCCAAGAGGCTTTGGCACGAGTTCTGGTACGGTGAGCCGTTCGTGTGTTTGGACTGCTACCTTGGCACCAAGCTTTGGCTTGACCATACCCCCGGCTCTAAAACACTAAAACTGATAGGTTAGTGTTATTTGAAATAGATTAGAGTTTTATTTTTTTTTTTGTTACGGCTACAGCTTACTAATGGGCTAGTATATTTTATTTTTTATTTTTTTCCCGAAAGGCTGCATGTACACAATGTCCCAAATAAACAAACCCTATAAGATTTCGGATTTTCAAAAGAGTCGGTTCTTTCGAGAAAGTACCGAAACCGGACGGTTCCGATCCGAACCGTCCTGAGAACCGAAAATTAGAATTTTTTAGGAACCAAAAACCGGACAATGATTCTAATATACGGCTCGATTCTGATACGGTATCGGTACGGTTCCTCGGTTCTTAAAGTATCTTTATCTACCAACTATTGTATGTAATTTACGTAGTTAAGGATATTTCAACATCCAACCAACTTGCTCTTCTATAAAAAACGTACACATTCTACACCATAACACACATTAAATCTAATACCTTACTAGTTAGTACTATTGATGAACAAATAACAATAATGTTGTTCAACATTATATTCTGCTCCGCTGTTCTCTTTCCAGTCTTAAGAATAAAACACGAACTATTTTTTCTACTTAATTTTTTTTTTCAATATTGCAAACTCGATCTCAAAAATGAGGAAGTATATCTGGTGGATCTTCCCATAATACGATTCGAAGATTTGCAAGAACAAAGACGTAGAGAGGTTGAGGAAATGTGTTTCATATGTTCTGCTAATTATGTTAGTGCTGACATCGTGTCTCAGCTCAGCCGATGCGGTCATGTTTTCCACTCCGAATGTGTTGGAAAACTGATTCAGCGGAAACTACATGATTGTCCGTTTTGTCGGTTTTCTTTCTTCACCGGTTCTCTCTTTATTACATGTAAAACTGTATAATATGTAGTTCGCCTCCGTGATCTTTTTGTGGGTTTTGTTTTTGCATGAGCTAAAGGTCTTGCAATGTCATCCTTCAGTTCTTGTTTGAAATTGTATTTACTAAGTTACTAACTCTTAATCGAATTTTGTTTTACGCTTTTTATACGAGTAACAGTGAAAAAAGTACGAGAAAGAGATCCAATGGTGCATGTGCATGAAGCACGTAAGAAACATAATTTATCCAATTTTAATCTCGTTCAAAACTTAACAATGACTATCATACACTAGTTGCAATTGGTTGAAACTTCAACAATCTGTCCACATTTAGTCTTTGAATCAAAACACGTTTACACTTATTGCTGTAGCTATAATAAAACTAACAACTTAACTATTCCAAGTTATTACACTAAATGGACGATTACAAGTTGATATTGTGTGTCCATTAGATCGAGTCATAAAAGAACTTGGAACCACGGATAGGACGATTGCAACATATACATTGGCTATACTTGATAAATAACCTAGCTTGCAAAAATGCAAATAAGTATGTACATGTGACTCGTGGCTGCTGGACTCTCTCTTAAGGCCTCCACAAGGCACTCGGCAAGGCATTATAATGCCACCCTTCCAGGGCTGTTTCATGAATTTCAGTGGCCCGGTGCCATCACCACAAAAACACCCGTAAACACACACAAAATACACATGTATCAGGAGTACGTAGTGGAGCCAGCAAATGCGCTTAAGGTGGCATCGAGCAACAATAGGGTTTTTTAATGTAATGTCAAACAAGTCGAGTTGGGTTTGTTAAAGGTAGCAACAAAACTGTTCTATCTCGACGAAATTAACACTTGTTATAGATTACAAATACTTAATGAAAAACTATACATAACAAACATATAAATTTTATTAAAGTGTTTCCATCGTGTTAAGCAACTTAATTTCCTAAGAAATGTGATTATTTCATAGAAGTCATAACTTCTTAAAAATTTGAAGAAAAATATGATTCTAAAAACCTATGATGTTAACAAACATTAACCATACAAACTTTTGATTTTACCTAGTTTGGGTATATATAACCGTAAGCTCAATAAATTAGTCAACAAAACATAATTACTTAAAATAAACTAAATTTCCACTATACACAAATCAAATTATAATCCGCAAACTAAACATGGTTCGGTAAACTACACCGAAATCATATTAGTATTGTTATTCATGCAAATTTTAGTATTTAAAAAAACAATTGATCAAGAAACTTAAAGTAATTGATATACTTTATCTTTAGGTGACGAATTGTAAGTTGATATATAAACCGTATTATTAAATGACCACATGCTTTCTGGATCGTATTTTCCGGTGCGTGCTATTGTGTAACTTTGTAAGTCACCAGTTTATTTTTAATAAATAATTAACAACCTGACGAATAATATACTTTATCTAGCAAATATGCATATACCACGAGTAATAAGTAATTGTCAACCCTACCCACTCACTTGTTCTCTAATCTCTATAAAACACGCACAAATTCTAGCCACAATACACATTCAATTCATTAGTACGTAACCATTTACAAACACGTACCAAATATGTTGATCAACATCATATTCTGCTTCGCTGTTCTCTTCCCAATCTTACGAATAAAACACGAACTGCTGAATCTACTTAAGAACTTGCTTCGATATAACAAACTCGATATGCATAACGAGGAGGTGTTTCTTGTGGACCTTCCTATCATACGTTTTGAAGATTTGCAAGAACGAAGACATAGAGAAGTTGAAGAAATGTGTTTCATATGTTCGGTTAATTACGAAAGGGATGATGTCGTGTCCCAGCTTAGTCGTTGTGGTCATGTTTTCCATTCTGAATGTGTCGGAAAGTTGATTCACCGAAAACAACACGATTGTCCATTTTGTCGGTCGTCTTTTTTCTATGGCCATCCTTCTCTTCCATGCAAAAATTTCTAGTAATAGGTGCCCTTTGTAGTTTTTTTCCTCTCTCTCTCTCTCTCTCTCTCTCTCTCTCTCAGCTCTCTTCTTCTTCTTCTTCTTTCCCGATGACGACGGAAGAGGGTATTAGGTAGGTCTCGGAGTGTCCCATGCTACCCATGGATTTTTCAGATACAGTGTTAATTTGTGTATAATATTCGATTTTTTCTAAATGCAACTGTTCTTATTAAATTGGGTGTATAGTCTTGTTTATTTATCTTTAAATGCGCATGTTGAATTGGTGTTTTGGTTTCCTCCCCGGTGGATTCAAATCCTTGAACTTCTCTTTGGAAGGCTGATATTCTTACCGCCGGGTCACCCCCTGTGGTTTGTGGTAACTAGGATAGCGCAAGAGTGCAAAGCAAGATCTAGATTAGAACGAATGTAAAATAATGAAATTTGACAACAGAAGCGTATATAATCAATTTTAAATATAACATTTTTAAATTCTTATGTTCGTTTGGTTTCTAATTACTACGGAGTATTATGTTATGGTGTTGGTTTCCAATCATATTGTATTCCCAGATTTAATATGGTATCCCTGGAACTGACTATCAAAGTGAATTATTAGTCTTTTCTAAAACGTGAACAGTGAGAACCTCAACTACATAAACATATTTTGTTGGTCTGAACTAAATTTTGCACGTGCGCAAGCCCTTTTTTAGTTAGTGTCACAACATTGTAGAAATCAATGGATTACTGAAAAAGTATATTAATCAGATTCAATGAATAACATACATCACACAAGATTATATATAAACTAAACACTGGAAACTCTAAATGCCAAATGGGCGTAAGACTACTACGAGCCAAATGAGCCTTATTAAACTTACAATTCCATAGTTCAAAGCTCAAATTGAAGTGGTTTTGTGGCAAAATTTTTGAAAAACTTATGAAAGATATAATCAAGAAACGCGATGACTTTTCAGAAGATAAACTTGATCAATCAGCATTCTTATTTTGATTTCCTAGAACTTATAACCGAGTCATGCATAACACAAAAGAGTCATTACCACAACCACACCGGCCCATTATGGGTTAATCGATATACCTTACACTGCTAGTAATGAAACCAAAATAAATTGAATGTTTTGGTCTTTTGCACAACCGAAAGAATAGAGAGTGTGTGTGTGTGCTTTTTTTTTTTTTTTTTTTTTTTTTTTTTTTTTTTTTTTTTTTTTTTTGTTTTTTTTTTTTTTTTTTTATTTTTTTTTGTTTTTTTGTTTTTTTTTTTTTTTTGAATAATTTATTTTTGTGTGGTTGTTTTTTGTTACGACTGTTTTCTCATTGTCTGTGTTTGGTCTAGGAGAAAGAAAGATGAGTTCGCGCTAATGTGGCAGAACTGTTTGGTTTTTTCTTTGGTCTCATACTCTCATTACTAGTAGTCTTATATATATGCTTGTTGTTTTGGTCCGTTCCTTAATAAATTGAATGTTTTGGTCTTCTGCACAACCGAAAGAATGGAGAGTGTGTGTGTGCGCTTTTTATTTATTTATTTATTTATGTGTGGTTGTTTTTTGTTACGACTGTTTCCTTCTTAATACGATCATTTTGTCTGTGTTTGGTTTAGGAGAAAGAAAGATGAGTTCGCGCTGATGTGGCATAACTGTTTGGTTTTTTTGTTTGGTCTCATACTCTCATTACTAGTAGTCATATACAGTATATGCTTGTTGTTTTGGTCTGTTCCTTAATAATGTTAAATCTTGAATAAGTTATTGTCAATTTAAAGCCGCGCCGTTCGAAAGTCAAAATCACTAACAATAAAACATGACTTATTTGATCTAAACATATCTATTAAAAGAAGTTCATAATTCGACAACTATGGTTATCTGGAAAGACAAGATACAAAATTGGAAAAATAAGATGATAGTGTGAAAACTGAAATGATCTATAATTGCTAGTAAAAGAAAACTTTTATAAAGTTATTCTTGAAACAGTAGTTAAAATGTTAAATTTGGCAAAAAGAATTCAAAGCGTGTTATTACAAAGTAGAGAAAGGTTTGTTTAACTAGTACATGCTTGTTGGTGGTTATTAATTAAACTAAAAAAAGTTAAATATGTTTAAAATGTATACTAATCCACAAAAAAAGGTGTAGATTGGCGGGAACACCCTGACCCCGAGTGCCTTTTGGCACCAGCCATTGTCCACCCCACAAGGAATAGCTCCGGGCAACTCTCCTGGCCTAGTTGGGCACCAACTGGAGTGTGCCGAGACTCTCGGACTCTTGAGCTCTTATCCACAAAGTCTCTCCAGTGAGCCCATAGGTTTTGCGGAAGTGGGTACCTATCTGGGATCAAAGTGTCAGGGATGGGATTCGAACCTGAGTCTATTGACTCAAGAACGAAAGCCTCACCCACTAGACCAATGCCAATACATATTAGACCATTTCTCCTATTAAAATTTTAAGATTTCCTAATATAGATTTTAAGTAAATACACATATTAAAGCTTTATGTACAATTAATTTATGCACAACTTTGTATATTAAATACCTGCAATTAATACTCTTCTTAAATCACACCTTTACTGAAAAATGCAACCATTTTACCACATAGTACAATCTAATAAGCTATTAATCATTTACTGTTAAAATCTAATAACCCAAGCACTTAAACACACCAACAAAAAAACATAATCTACGCAACTTAAAAAACCAGCATGTACAACTTAAAGGAACAATATAGTTAAAGTTACTCAAATATAAAATTCTCACAATCTATAAAGTTATTGTAACGAAAAACATAAAATTAAAAGACATTAATCGCCACAAATTTTGTTACAGGGTACCCGCCGCCGTATGCTATAACGGCACTTGTTAGAAGAACACCTTCAACTTTCCTAAGCAAGTTATCCAAATGGTCTTTTATGATATGGTATTCTAGACTTCTAGTAGCTTATGAACTTATTAAAAGTAATCATGAGTCGTTCACCAAGAAGGTTATGCTTGGCCTTGGTAAGAAATTGGTACAAGATGGTAGAAAAACTTGATTACTGTTTTTCATTAGATCAACTAGAGAAGATTATGTGCATATAAAGAATTAAATAAGTTTTTTCTTAACGTAACTTGTGACAATTCTGAAATATAAGTTGAGTGATATACCCCACTAGTTTAATCTTTGAGTTGACACAGCTATCTTATCATCTTTTATTAACGATTGATCGGTTAACATTTCATTGTCAAGATTGCATCACCCCTTGTGTCATCTTTGAGCTTTTCAGCACTACACATATTTTTTCTTCTAGTATGAGTTTGTTGTTCGCTGAAATTTATTTTTAATCTTGGTTTAATTTGTATTCCTTTTACTTTTTGGATTAGTAATTCCCATTAGATCTTAAATAATTTTTCTTTCTTCTAAACGTCTTTGTTAACTTTATTTAATATAAAGTTCTCTCACTTAACGTCGTCTTGGGCGAGTGCACCTCTCTTAATAACCATACAAAATTGCGTTTTGCGCAGAGCCGAGTATAATAGACCGTTGACCGGATCGAAGCGGCAAACCGGCTCGAATCATACCGGACTGAATATATTTTGGTCCGGTCCTCGGTTCACCATTTTAATCAATTTCGGTCATCGGTTCGTTCCGGTCCAATTTACACAAAACCCAGTCAATATGCTTTGTTTGACCGAACCGGACCCATGAACCGGACCGACCGAGCCGGACTAAACACATTTCGGTCCCTCATCAGTCTGTTATTTTTGGCCAATCCATTTTCGATCCGGTGCGGTTTCTGGATCGTGCTCAGCCCTAGTTTTGAGGTTTTTACTCAAACTACGTTCTGGATCTAAGGGAGATATAGAAAATGTGTTTGCTTCAAAGCCGCTGAAAAGATACTCTAAAAGAGGAAATCACACTCTTTGATTAGTGACAGAAGTAACATATTTATCTTTAAGAGCACACAGTACGCACACATTATATGGCATGTTATATCCCTATAACTCAGCCCTATGGCTTGACATCACACCCCCTATTGATTCATAAGGCTTCGCGCCAAATTTTCCCTTTTCTTTTTCTTATTTTTAATTTGATTAAAGCGTGGGCTAGGAAGTGTCCTCTATCTTGAGTGATAGAGAGAAGGTGTTTTTGGGTTATGTTATAGGTTATGATTTATTAAAAAAAAAAAATAAAAAAAAAAATAAAAAAAAAATAAAATGTTGAATTGACAACAATTTTTGTTATAAAACATGAGAACCTGGTGCTTTAAATATATTTTAGGATCATCAATCCAGTTACTTCTTGCATGTGCTTTTGAACTTTTGGTAAATAATCTCTTTGAGATTCTTGTTAGCATTTATAAATAGAATAAAATACTTCATAGAAAAACTTCAAACTCAATTGTAATGTAAAGATACAATACAACTCAAAAGAAAAAACTTTAAAACAAGACATACAAAATAAATACTTAAGTTAAAGGACCATATATTTATTTAACTTTAGTTACCTAAAATGTTAAAAGTAAAAGGCTTCATATACCAACTAAAATTTAAAAATTTCATATTTAGGCATATTTTAGAAACATTGCATAAAATGCATTTAGTTATTACGTAGTATAATTTAAATCTATATGAAATTAATCATAACAAAGAGTGTAGCAATGAATTTCTCCCAAAATAATTTAATTTAGTTCCCTTATAAAAAGCCAAGAAGCAGCTTTCATGATGGGCTGATGATTTTTTTCTTATTCAATAACATTGGCCCCGCATTGATGTCTATGGGCGGATCCACATCTAGAAACCGGATCCCACTCTAAACATATCTTTGAATAGAAATATAAAATTTCGTTCAAAAATAAGAACAGAAATATAAAATACGTTAAGAAAAGAAACAGAAATTCAGAATAAATTGAAACTGGTATAAAGTATAATCAACCTAGTCTTCTGCATGCATGCTTCTTTCATTCTTTGTGACCTATACTATTAAGCCTCATAAATGAAATGTTCAAATTATGTAAGGATTTCTTCTCATATTTTTCCCTAAGATCGGCTATATATATTATGTCATGTTAGCGCTCGAATAGTGTTTTCTATTTTTCCTATTAGTAGTATGTAATATCGATCTCACATGTGTTTTTGTGCAACGTGTTTATAGCTTAAGTTATATACTTTACCCATGATATCGAGTTTCCCTCTTGTAAAAAGTCATGCAATTACATTTATCCACTAAAAATCTATCTCAAGTGTTGATTAGTTTAATTAACCACTTGGATTTCTCGACGCGATTTAAAAATGTAACCTCTAAGTCATTATATTATTTTATATCTTAGGCAACAAATTCAACCATAAAATTCACCCATAAAGTTAGAGGTGTCCATGGTATGGGAACCGGACCGTATCAGAATCGGAGCCGAAAGAGTTGCGAACGAAAAATAATAAAAATGAGAAACCGAGAACCGTCTCATGTTCTTCGGTTTGGTTTTGGTAAAGGAATTTTCGGTAATTCCCGACGAAAACCAAAGGGTTTACATTGTCGATCATTCATAAAGTACGTACTATATCAATACAATCACACACAAAAATGTCTCCAACAATACGAATCGTTTCAATAATTTCATTTGTTCAAAATAACATAAACAAAAATACAGAATGTCAAAATATAAGTTTATAATTGTTCAAAAGTATCAAGAACACACATTTGTGTACCAAACCTCAAAAAACGCTTAATGCTCCATAGCTTGTTTCCTTTTAAAATTTTGTACCGCTTCTTCCATCTCATTAACAAACTCGTCATCATTCAAAAGATCTTCAAATTCGTCCACATTTATTTTCATTCTCTCACTTCTTATCCAATCTTGAGTGCAAAGCAACGCCTCCACAAATTGAATTGAAAATGGAGTTCTATATATAAGGGTCCAAAACGCTTCTTAGGGTACTTTCAGTTTAGATGAATGATGGTGATTATGATATTTGAATCATTGAATGATATTACTAACTGAAAAATACTAAACTGATAGCTTGGTGTTATTTGAAATGGATTAAAGGTTAGAGTTTTAAGGTTTTAGTTTTTTTTTGTAAAAACCTACTAATGGGCTTTTATTTTATTTTATTTTATTTTATTTTTTTAGCCGCATGTACACAATGTCCCTAACAAACCCTATAAAATTTCAGATTTTCAAAATAGGTGGTTCTTTCGGTAAAGTACCGAAACCGGACGTTTCCGATCCGAACCGTCCCGAGAACCGAAATTTTGGAATTTTTTAGGAGCCAAGAACCGGACAATGGTTCTAATATACGGTTCGGTGCTAGTATGGTACCGGTAGAGTTCCTCAGTTCTTAATATATCTTTATCTACCAACTACTGTATGTAATTTACGTAGTTAACGATATTTCAACATCCATCCTACTTGTTCTCCTATAAAAGACGTACACATTCTACCCCATAACACACATTAAATCTAATACCTTACCAGTAGTTACTATTGATGAACAAATAACAATAATGTTGTTCAACATTATTTTCTGCTCCGCTGTTCTCTTTCCTATCTTAAGAATCAAACACGAACTATTTATTCTACTTAAGAATTTTTTTCAATACAGAAAACTCAATCTCCAAAATGAGCAAGTATATCTGGTGGATCTTCCCATAATACGATTCGAAGATTTGCAGGAACGAACACGTAGAGAGGTTGAAGAAATGTGTTTCATATGTTCTGCTAATTATGTTAGTGATGACGTCGTGTCTCAGCTCAGCCGATGCGGTCATGTTTTCCACTCCGAATGTGTCGGAAAATTGATTCAGCGGAAACAACATGATTGTCCGTTTTGTCGGTCTTCTTTCTTCTCCGGTTCTCTCGCTATTCCATGTAAACCTCTATAATATATAGTTCGCCTATGTGATCTTTTTGTAGGTTTGGTTTTTGCATGAGCTAAGGATCTTGCAATGTCATCCTTCAGTTCTTGTTTGAAATTGTATTTACTAACTTTTAATCGAATTTTCTTTTACGCTTTTTTATGCGAGTGACGACTGTAAACAAGTTTTTAGATCGAAAAAAGTACGAGAAAGAGATTCAAGGGCGTATGTGCATGAAGCACGTAAGAAACACAATTTATTCTATTTTAATCTCGTTCAAAACTTAACACACTGTCAAAACACTTGTTGTAATTGGTTGAAACCTCCATTCTGTCCACAATTTTCCTTCGTCTCTTTAGTTTGTGTGACATTTTAGTCTACGAGTCTAAACACGTTTACATTTATTTTTACATGTAACTTTTAAATATGATAGACTAGACGAGTACCCGTGTATAGCAACGAGATTTTATAGCGGCAAATAGTTGTAATGATAAAAAAATATTTATGAGTTACAAACCACAAATAATAAAAGTTTAAGAATTTTGAGATTAAACATGATTTAAACTGAATGAAATAATATGGGTTATTGGTGATAAACGAAAATAATAATAAATGATTTTCATATATAGTTTTCTTAATTTTTCACTTTCAAGAATATGGTTTTTCTTTTATATAAAGTATATAGATGAATATAGATAAAGAGTTATGATCAAATAAGAAGAAAAATTAAAATAAGAATGATAAGAAGAAACAACAACCACTCATTTTAGATACACCTATAAAAATAGATGCATCTCCCCTTAAAATTCTCCTTATTATTTGAAATGTATGGATAGAAATCCTTCTTATTCTTCTCATTTTATTTTCTCTTCTTATCGGATCCCTTCATAGATAAAAGCTTTTATGTTAACACCTTGAGTTTGCACATTCTAAAACCATCGATGCTTATTCCAAAACGGCCAAGAGCGAAACAGTGATTTGAGTATAACAATTAATTATCTAATGTGATAAAATAACGTTTTTGTGATAAAATAACGTTTTTTGTACTTGATGATATTTTGGATTTAGATTTACGTAGTCTTAAAATACAAAAGAATGGAGATCATCCATTATGCGTTATCGATCCGATATCTGTATCTACTAAAAGATTCAGTCCTTATAATAATGGTTCTGTTTCAAGTCTTAATGGTTTAAAATCTTCTCTTCTTTTTAATTGCTTACAAATAATTACATCAATAAGTATTCAAATGTGACTTTTCAGTTGAATTTTTGATTATAAATAACAAAATATCAACATCTTCAACACCATCATTTTTTTTGGAACAATTCTTCACCACCATCATGTGAAAATGATATCGGTTTTTTGAGTTGAATATATAACCCATCATTGATCAATTTCAAGTTTAGCTTCGTAAAACACCGAATCTCAAAAGATAAAATACCAAAACTCAAACCAAATCAAAATACCGAATCTAAAATCCAACATGTATACTATCCCACAATCAACTCCAAAAATTACACTATCCTATCCTCATTCACGTAAAAACATAGACCCATCATCTTCTAACCTAAACTTTGACTCGAATCAAAACTGACAATCAAGAACCAAAGATCTTAGTTTTTTTTCTTGAAATACTCTTTGATTCAACAAGAGTATAAGAAGTTCTATGTAAAAAGATTTAACTCATCTTTTTAATCTCCGAAAAAATTAAAGAACGATACACAACAAAATTGTTACACCCGTTACTTTCTTTCGTTCAAATAAAAACAACAAAAAATCAAAACAAACGCCTACCTTAAACCCATGCAAGGATCTTAAAGCGAAAGCCACATGATTTTTTTAATTGTGATTCGTTTGTTAGCAGTCAAAGAATGAAAGGGACATATTTGTTTTTATGTGTGATGCATTTGGTTGAGATAGATTTAAGTGTATGTGGTTGAGAGTGTTTTGGCAATGATGGTATTATCAATATTTCTTATGGGCCGGATGTTTTGAGGGTGAGAGGAATATTAGGGTTAAATGGTGCTAAAGATTAAGGTACTTGCATATACTTGGAGTAGAGGCGAATCTATGTATTGTGAGGCGGTGCTCGGGAACCACTTGACAAAAATGGTGCCAAAGATTAAGGTACTACTCTCATATGCTTGGAGAAATGGGTATTAAGGTTACTACATATATCTTGGGCCTTTATCAGACCTTGGTAAATTGTTGCAATGTGCTGTTGGTTGACCTTTGATAATTCATTTCGGGCTTAGACGAATTTGTTATTAAATAATGTTGGGAAAAGAACTTAACCGTATTTTTGAGCTAATACTGGAGCTTAGCTAAATCATGTCTCAATTAGATGCACCATCTTACTTACACTTCAACAATTTACACAAATATATGCAATGAACAATTAGATACAGCCCGTGTGCATCGCACGGGTCTAAACGCCACGTCAATTAAAAAGGTTGTCTTTATCTCTTTACTTATTTCATCCACCCATAATCATGTTAACACGTCGTTATCAATTAGAAAGATAGTTTTTTAGACCGGGTATAATAGTGATCATCAGGAGATCGACATTTCTCATTATCTCAACTTTTTCTTTCACGTAATAATTAATGATCAACTTGGTGTAACAAAGAGACCCAAATCTCTATCTTTTACTTTATTTTTTTTCCATTTTCAAATTTTTTAGACATTAAAATTAAAAATTTCATTAATAATTAAAAACATTACATAATAATTCAACTAAAAATTAAGTACATTACGATAAAAATTAAAAACTTAAATAAACTAACAATCTAATTATATTTTTTCTTGATTTTTTCTTCATCTCCAACATCTTTCGATGTTGCGCTTCGGGCAAAGTTTCATCAATGCGTGAATTATAGTACATAAGGTCTTTGTAAAGTAGTTCACATTGCAGTGCAAGTTGTTCTTTCTTGTTTGCATACCTCTCTATTTCCAATTCCGCTTGTTTCCGACGTGCCTGTTCTTGAATTTCCAATTGCCGCTTCTTCAACACTATATAAGAATCACGTGCTTCCTTCTGTTTGCCCCAACTAGCTGATTTGATGCTTTTCCATTTATCGGTTATCATATTAACAAGACCTCCTGCAAGAGTTGAAGGTTCCGAAGGAACGCAGAAGGATGACCATTTCTTCTTAGCTTTGTCTCGACCCATTGGTCGCACTTCCCGAACCTCTTCCTCAAAATCATCCTCTTCTTTGTTTAAACCACCATGTGCTGAGTCTAATGTGCCGTGTAAGGTAGTTTCAGATTTCATGGAATTTTTTGATCGCCTTTTTATGTGATTTGTAAAATTTTGGCATCTCAACCTTTTTCCAATTAGCATGGTCTTTCAAAAGTCTCCAACATTCGGTCATTGTGAAGTCCTGAATGACATAGCGCGATATTCATTACACAGTTGTTCGTAATTAAATAGTTAGATCATATGCGTCAATCTCTTGCCTCTGTTTTACATTATCTTAAATGACACAAAATTAACGAGTTTTAGGACGAAGCCTATTTTTCTATTTGATGTTGATGGCATCCTATCCTTTTGTCACTCCCCCCATTTCATTCTCAAAGTAAGTTANAATGTGCCGTGTAAGGTAGTTTCAGATTTCTTGGAATTTTTTGAGCGCCTTTTTATGTGATTTGTAAAATTTTGGCATCTCAACCTTTTTCCAGTTAGCATGGTCTTTCAAAAGTCTCCAACATTCGGTCATTGTGAAGTCCTGAATGACATAGCGCGATATTCATTACACAGTTGTTCGTAATTAAATAGTTAGATCATATGCGTCACTCTCTTGCCTCTTCT
The DNA here is from genome assembly GCA_014162995.1 of Artemisia annua. Lineage (NCBI taxonomy): Eukaryota > Viridiplantae > Streptophyta > Magnoliopsida > Asterales > Asteraceae > Artemisia > Artemisia annua. The sequence continues at coordinate 19,031 of LBNU01039502.1, forward strand.
AGCTCTTCCGTCATGGTCCATGGTTTTGCCACACAAGCTTCTACAGTCGTCTTAGCTTTTTGACGGCGTTTTGTAGTCTTCTTAGCTTTAATGGCGCCATCTCTTCGACCGGAGAGTCGTCTTCAGCAGGTTCGAATGGACCTTAACTCGAACCTTGTCCCATAAATAATTAATCTTGACGACCACCCGAACCTTGACCCGTAAAATAATCTTTACTACAAAAAATGAATCCATATCTTCATCAAGGTTAAGAGGGTTATCCGGACTCCGGAGAAAATCGTTGAGAAGATTGAGGTTGGTCCATCAATTGGTTAAACGGTGGTGATGAATCGAATTGCGAACGATTCGAAGATTTGCAAGAGCAAAGACATAGAGAGGTTGAGGAAATGTACGTGTTTCATATGTTCTGTTAATTATGTTAGTGATGATGTCGTGTCTCAGCCGATGCGGTCATGGTTTTCAAACTATCAATGCTTATTGCAAAACGTTTAAGAGCCGAATAGCGATTTGAGTATAAAAATTATTGATGTGATAAAATGAATTTAAACGTACTTGATGATATCTGGATTTAGATTCGGAAAGTCATGAAAAACAAAAGAGTGAAGATCGTCCGTTACGGGTCATCCACTCATTATCAATTAGTACTAGATAGACTGATAGAGTGTCTTTACTTATTTCCGTCCACTCATTATTATACTACTAATACGTGTTTCACCTATAAGACTATTTAATCAGTCAAAGGAAACGCAATTAGAATATGAGTACCATTGGACTTTTTAAAATGTTTACTTGATCAACGACACTTTATTCTCATTCAATAAAATGTTTATCCAAAAAACACTTTGTAATTCTTTAATTTATTCAAATAAGAATTATACCTTGAAAAGTTTATCATTGTGTCTTTGTTTATAATACTTTTTATTCATTGTTCATATATTGTCATGGATTAGGGAACTTCATTTGAAATATGAGATATATATAGGGAAAAATGTCTAAAAATACATTCAACTTGTCACTTATTACTATTGTATGCTATGAACTTTTTTTTTCTATTGTATGCACAAACTTTCTTAATCACCCTATTGTAACAATATTACGGGTTTTTATTCTATTAATTACACCTTAATTAGTGTGATTAAGTATTGCCACGTCATAAAAAAAACCCGTAATATTGTTACAATAGGGTGATTAAGAAAGTTTGTGCATATAGAAAAAAAAAAATTCATAGCATATAATAATAATAAGTGGTAAGTTGAATGTATTTTTAGACATTTTTTCCATATATATAAACTTAGCCAAAGAAGATCAAAGAGACAAGAATTCAGAAAATAAGAAACTATCCAAGTTACTAGTATTACACTAAATGGACGAAAACGACTAGTTATCATCTGTCAATTGTGAATAAAAGTCATAAAAGATCTTGGTACCACGTGGATAGGACGATCGCAACACTACTATCCTTGATAATAACCTTGCAAAAAAGCCAACAAGAACGTGGCTTTGACTCGTTTGTTGCTGGAGTTTCTGTAATAAACACCGAGATTAATGGCGGACGTGAATATAAGTCATACGGTATGCACTTTAAAAAAAAATGAAAAGTATAAGCACTTAGTGTTAAATTTCACAAAATTCACAAAAAGTTCACGAATGCTTTTTCAAAAGTTATGCAAGTGCAGATTTTGTACTTCAAGTATATCCACCTGTGCACCAACTTGTTGAACTTCATCGTCCCATGATCCCATCTAATATTAGCAAGGTTTGGATTGGATGGATCTACAGGGTGTCTTATTAAACTGGTTGTCTTGGCTAGGTTTCCAATATCTTGTGTTAAATGGGTCGAATAAGCTTTAGATGACCTAGTCGGGTTGATATAATGGGGTTGGTAACAACCATATATGTTACACGTTATTTCATAAACCCATTACATAAAAATGAAGTTAATCATATGAATATTTTTACATACTCAACCTTTAGATACAACGAGCTGGGTAGCCCGCGCGTTGCGGCGGGTGTGTTTTGTATTTTGTGGGTTGTACGGTGTAATTATTAATTTTGTTATTTCAAGTATGCATATGTTTATTTGGAAGCATAATTTGTTTATGTTTTTATTTTATTCTTTTCGGTGTTGATTTTGTAATGTAGTTTGTATACAAAATTATGTTACGGATTTTCTTTTTTTTTAAACGTCGCGGTTGAAAATTTTTTTTGGTTGTTTGTTTTTCTGGTATGACTTTTTTTTTTTTTTTTTTTTTTTTTTTTTTTTTTTTTTNAAAAAAAAAAAAAAAAAAAAAAAAAAAAAAAAAAAAAAAAAAAAAAAAAAAAAAAAAAAAAAAAAGTTTTCTGTAGAATCAACTGTAGCAGCTACAGTGTTTGCTACAGTAACCTCTTACCCTTTAGTATATATATACAATAGAATAAATGTGCGGCATAGTTATTTTTTATTTGTAATTGAGATTGAAAGAGAAATAGGCTATATAAGTAATTTTTGTGGACATTGGTATGTTTATGGGTGTTGTTTGGGGTACACCTCCTTATAGATTACTAACACCCCTTTAAGCCATTTTTATCGGTCCATGAACATGAAAATACATTTTTTTTACTGTTTTTCGTTTCGTGTTTTATTTCTTTTAACACTTTTGACTTATCAAATTTTATATTTTTTGTTCCGTACTTTAAGTTTTGTAGTTTTATAACTAGTTATAATGCCCGCGCACGCGCGGAGTTTTTTCTAAAATTTTCTATAATGTATTTTTATTTATTAAAAAATAAATAGCTTAATGTATTTTTTCCAAAAAATGATGTCTTATTGTGAATTAACGATGTTCTTGACTTAGGCAACACCATTTGTTATTTCAAATATCTAAAACCTTGTGGACACTTTTGTAAAACTAAAGCAGTGTTGTCAAGTTATTTTTTGAGCAAAGTTGTCAAATTATTTACATAAATAATCATGCACAAATAGGTACATCTATCATGTAATCTTATGAAAAAGAAATGTTGCAATTTTTCATAGGGGGCACCATTAAAATGAAAGTATTGCAAATTTCATTATGTGTTAAGGTTGTATGATTTGTCTTTAAAGATTTGACATTAACATTTATTTAAGCGTTAAAGTTATTGAATAATCATGCACAAATAGGTACATCTATCATGTAATCTTATGAAAAAGAAATGTTGCAATTTTTCATAGGGGGCACCATTAAAATGAAAGTATTGCAAATTTCATTATGTGTTAAGGTTGTATGATTTGTCTTTTAAGATTTGACATCAACATTTATTTAAGCGTTAAAGTTATTGCAGAATTTAGTACTTCATCCTAAGGGACGTATTTATATCGAATGTTATTAGTAAAATTTGTAAAACAAAATTTTTGCCTCTATATCGGGACAGAAGAATGTAAGAGGCATAGAGTTGAATACTAAATTTGTTTTGATCACGACTCTAAAATGGATAGTAGTAAATGGCTTAAGTTTTTTCTGTGGAGTTTCAGGCAATCTCAAAGCCTCTGACATGGAAGAGATTTGGTACACCTAATGTGGATAATAGCGATGACGATTCGGGATCTTACTTTATCAGCGTTGTATGTTGGAAGGTTGTGCTACTTCATGTTTGTGATGTTAAAATTCCTTTGTTTATTTCCTGCAAGAAATTAAGTGTGTTGCATACTGGACATTACAAAAAACGTTGTGTATTATTTTTACTTGTATGATTTTGGGACCTTAAGCAGTGAAATGGTAACGGGTAATCTATGGCTGCAACATGAAGATAATTTCCTCTCTGAAGTAATGGCGATGTTCGTTCTATGTGTGTTCCATCATCAGTATTTTAGCTGGATAGATCACAGCATCGCCCCCTGGATTATAGAAAGATGCAAATGACATTTTTGTTCCATCTGTTTGAGCAATTACTCTGTGTAGCACACTCTTACACTTTCCGTTGGTAATAACCTGCCATTCATGAATAAAACCACTAAGCTTTTCATTTTCTTATCAAAGTTCATCATACTTAATGAGTTTAATTATATTGTTTTATTACCTCAATCTGGTCACCAAGGTTGATAACAATGGTATGGCGCATAGCTGGCTCATTGATCCATTGAACATCCTTGAGAAGCTGAAGTCCACTGACCTTATCGTCTTGGAAGAGCAAAATGATGCCACCGGCAGCAGTATGTGCTCTAAGTCCTTTGATTAAATCCGGGGTGGGGAATGGTGGGTAGTTACTAACTTTTGTTCCAAAATTTGGAGCGGTTGACTTTGACCCATAAAACGCTTTCTTTCCTCTGCTAATTCTTCTAACTTACCAACAAAATCCTTCATTAAATCCCTGCGGAATCATCAAAAAAGCAAAAAAAAAAAAAAAAAACAATATTTCATTACACAAAAGAAAGTCAGTTTACTAAACGATATACGTATGTGTTTTTTTTATTTACATGTATTCATCTTCAAGATCAGCGATTTCTGAGATGTTGGATGTGGGGAATATGGCGTAGGAAGAAAGTGCTCACTCAGTCCAAGTTATTAACTTCTGACGTAACACCTTCTAATTCTTTGGCTGCCACCATTTTCCTTGAACCTAACCTCCATGCACTTCTTGTAATGCTCCTTTGTCATTCTTTCCACTCTGTCCAGTAGCTCATGTGAGATCCCATGGTTCACCAACTACAAATACATACTATATTTACACCATTAGTACTAAAATGACTAAGTATATGGTACATGTTTAAATACTTCATTGGCCTCCTCAGTGTTCATTGTCGGTTCATGGTGTGGCCAAAATGCACAAGCGTCCTAATATGTGGAAACATTTGATACTTTGGTTGAAAAGTTGCTAAATAATTTGGACATAAAATCAGCTTCGTCAATCGAGTTTATACCACGAAAGAAGTTCCGTTCTCCTAAAAGTGTAGAGATAGGTTGAATTCTTTGTTTCTAAAAGCGAAAACTTAAAAAATGATATAAAAGTGCTTTTTGGTTATTGGAGTTAGACTGTGAATAGATGCCATGTATCCAAAGTTGTTAGCAAAAACAGGTATAGAGACATATTTATGCAGTGAGTAGGTGATGATTGGTTTTTGCTAATTAGATAATGCATAATAAAATAGTAGAGTTATATAAAATTGAAAATTGTAATATGTCATATAACAATCATCAGAATGTTTGTTTAGGGCATAATACAGCTAACATGGCCCTTCACAGGCTCTAAAAAAGATCACTAAACACGTGTATAAACGCTTACCAAAGATAAGTGTCAAATGGCTCATTTTGAGAAAGCGAAATCACCTCACATATTTTTAATCAGCTAACTCACCTTTACAATAACGGATCTTAAAGGACAAATGTGTATGGTTGTAATAGTAGTGTCTTTTTCTTCTTCTTCTTTATCTTTTTCCTGTGGCCACAATCATATCAGCAACAAACCAAAAAAAAGTAAATTGTATTTAAAAGAAAACCAAAATATATCGTTTACTAAGTGCATGAGTTGAAATTGATACCTAATAGCATTAATATCAAAAGTTCAAAACACTTGCTAAGTTTGTGCATAAATTTTCCAAGGAGTCCCTTTTGGAGATTGATACAAATTTGTGTCAAAATCTTATGAAGTATAATGATCCTGAGACAGGATTATGCCTAGTAACTTTTTTATTAACGAAGAAAAGAACAATCTTTCTAAAAGAAGCTTATCCAAGCTTTCAACAACATTGCAAACATGAATATATTTGAAGCACACTACTTATGTTTATACAGACTTAATAGCATTGCAGAAGGCTAATGATGGAGCTATAATGTAGGCTACAATGATATAGTACCATTTAACTTGCGGAAATATCAAGGGTATAGCAAAGGCATTTACACTGGCAAATAAGGTGTATCCAACAATTCCAAACCACACAGGTATGCATTCTCTGATGTAAACTTCATTTCATAGCCGTTCCTCTTCTGTAACTTCATTTATGATATCTACAGCTGTAGAAAGACAATAAGTGTATGTAAATTAGCTTGAACCATGATCACTGAAAAGAAGTAGCAACAGAAGTAACTTTTTTGAGTAACAATTTTTTTATTTTCACAGATAAAAAACCCTCTTTAACTTTTGCAAATTTCAATCTAAGGTAACCTATATAGGTAAATGACATAAAAAAATGACAACATTTGATCATCCACGTCATTTGACCTGTTAAAATATCCATTTTACTCCCAATTGAAATTTGTGAAAAGTTAACCATTGTGAATTGCCTCAATTAATGTTTTCCTTCTTCAATTTTCCATAGATACTTGCATATGTGAAATACAATATCCTGATGAAGTTGTAAAGTCCATCACATGTGAGTAGAGCAATTGAGATAAAGACCTGCTGACCAAAAAACAGAATATAATTTTTAAGGCATGTCTTCTCACTGTGTCTGTGGTTAAATAAAACAGAGTTACAAACTCCAAAAAAATTGCCTCAACCAGAACAACAAATAGCAATAATATATTAACAAAAGCGAGCAACAAAGTTAACCATACCTTTAAAATCAAGCAGAACCTTAAAACAATAACTCCTAAATCAAGTACAAAAGTTAATAGATCAATATTGAGGTTTATTATTGAACTAACCTGATATTAAAAGATTAAGTTTGGTTGATGCCATAGAGGAAAACATGGCTGAATTCGGAAGTTGGTTTTTCGATTGTTGATTTAGGGTTTAGTTGTGTTGATGAATTCTCGGACTTAGATTCCTTAATGAGATATATGTGTTTCATAACCTCAGCACCTTGAGGATTTCTTGATTATGAATTGCTTATAAACTTAAAGTTGTCATATGAAGTAGCAGGTTGGGGAGAATCGATTATTTGATCATCAAATCATAGTTCAAACTTCAAAGGAACAATATTTTTTGCCGAGTGATTATGTGAATTGTGTTTTGGATATGTGTTTTGGATATGTGTTCTAGATAGGGAGTCCGTGTTTTTTTAAAATTACATTTTTGGCACACAATCATTAAAAAATAGCATTGAGGCACATGCGTATTTTCGGTTTTTTTACCATGCGAGTACAAAAGACGTTTTTCAAAGATTTTTTAGGCAAATTATGAAATAATTAGGTTTAATTATTTTTTAAAATCCAAAAAGAAAAGAAAATTTAAAAAAATTATTACGGAAGGTTGAGTTTTTTGAAATGAAAGGTTTTATTTTATTATATAAACTAGTTATAATGCCCGCGCACGCGCGGGTTTTTTTTAAAAAAAATTTTGAATCATATATTTTTATTTATTAAAAAACAAATAATTTAATCTTTGTTTTGTTTGATTTATGATGTTTAATTATAGTTTTTTATTATTAAAGATAATTATTTAAAAGTTTTAATCCTATTGTTAATTGCTTCTTATCTATATTTTTTGTATTTATCTTCTACTTGTATTATTGATAAATATAAAATGTTACCTAATAAGAAAATAATCTTTTTTTTTAAATAATATTATTACTAAATAAGGTATGGTTTAATTTTTTTGAAATGGAAAAGTCCCAACTTGGGGTTTTGTTTTATTATATAATAAAAGATAAAAACTAAAATATAAAAATTAAAAAGATTAAAAGTAAAATAAAAAGAGAGGAGGATGCCATTATCCATTTAGATCAAGGCTTTGGGGATGCATGCTTGATGCTAGTTGAGTTGGTTTTATCAATGGCCTTTTTTGGTGGATTGAATTGGACCTCCTGTCATGATGCTATGACAACTAATGGACCTCCTTTTATATTGGAAAAGTGGCTTGCTTTTGTGCGAGGATGGAGACGAGCTTGCTTGTGTACTTAGGGAGGAAGAAGACGTGGTTGCTTGTGTGCTTGAGTGGCTTATATATAGCGACACAAAATTTGTTACACGGAGCAAAATGGAGGAAGGAGCAATAGGCATTCACGGTGAGGGTTTAACTTTTAGGAGGTTTTGATTACCATAGAATAGGTAATTCGGTATTCCCCATAATCATCTCATTAGTACTCGTATTATCCAAATAATATAATAGAGTACATGTCTTGGGGAGAAAGTAGAAAGGTAAACACATTGGGCTAAGCTCTTAACAAAACAAATCATAATCAGGCCTATCGGCCTAGTACTATAATATTATTCTGCTAATAAGCTAATAGTTTGTTGGTCGATGTTGTACTAAGTATGATCTATTTGTGACAAGAGAACATTAATTTGAGAACAAGATTTCTAATCTAAGTACAATATGGGACGAATTACAAGTCATTTCGTATTTTTGGATATCAGATAGATCAAAAGGGTATATCTCGTCTTGGACTGAATGGTGTTTAGACCCATTTAAAGCCCGCAAAGGTTAGTAAAGCTTATCTTTTGTTAGGAGTTGGTTGAAAGCTTTGTATTTCTAATATTTAATGTGGAAGATGGATTTTTTTTTATTTTTTATTTATCATTATTATTATTATTATTAATCTTATGGCCTAGTAGGGCACCAACTGGAGTGAGTACGAGCCGAGATTCGAACCCTCGACCTTTTATCTACAAAACAAATTATCGCAGGAGCTCAATAATAAAACACCAATTAACAAAGAGTTAATTACTCTAAGCTGTTTCAAATAAGCAGGGTTAGCTACCTACAAGGGCAAATGTACCATTGAAAATATAGAAAATATGACGTTTGGACTTTGGATAATGCTAGCTAGAAATGCACTTCTAGATTATAAAAGAGTTAATTACTTAAATGGTCCTCGTGGTTTGTTGGTTTAACGAAAATGATCCTTAGACCTTTTTTCCCTGGATCCTCTACTCATGGTTTTGACCCATATAGAGTTTGATCCCTTGACCAATATTTCCATTCCTTTGACCGTGAAACCTATGCCTGAACTAGTGAAATGACAATTGCCCTATTTTGTTTTAAAAAGAACAATAAAACCACTCTTTTATTAAATATCCATATAGTAGGAACTTATACCATCACTTATTCAGGCATCACCACCATTTTTTCCAACCACTTCTAAACTTTCCGGCAACCATAAAGAACATAACATCACATAATAAAAATCGTAATAAAAATGATAATGAATGTGTTATTGCTTCATTATGCACAATAATGTACATACAACAAGTTTACTTCAACAGACAAACTCTAGTACCAGAGTTGTGAGAATATGCATACATCTCTATCCATATCACGTAGCTTCTTTTGCTAGAAGAACAAGCTTACTAGATAATTAGAGATTAGCATTACGTTTTTCTAATGTTCTGCTCTTGTCTCTCTATTTGTGTAGGGATGTAAACATGTTGCACGTGTGGAAGCTACGGGTGGATCTCTCATCATATCAATCTAAGAGGTGTATAAAGAAAGGGGAATGCTACATCCACATAAATAATTCACAAAAAGAATCCACACGCTAATGTGGCAGGAGTTGATTGGTCTAATTATAGAGAAGAGAGAGAAGGTATACCAAAATAAACCAATCAGCCTCTGCCACATCAGCGTGTAGATTCTTTTTGTGGATTATTTATGTTGATATAACATTCCTCCTAAAGAAAAAAGTGGTTCCCTTTCTTTTAGTGTCACATATTGGGGAGTAATCTCCTTTTAACTCTCTTGTGATTCAGACAAAGTAAGGGAATATGGTGGGCCCAAATAAATAAGAAACAATATTATATAGATGTCATAGTGATTAAGAGGATAAAAAAAGAAACGTCCCCTAATACTTCCAATAATTTGAACCATATTTCATCATCTTTCCCTAGCTCCATCTCAACACTCTATGCTCGTAATGGCAATCCCGATTCTAACTCTCTTTTACCATGGTTAAAGAATCTCTCATTGAGTTCTACTCCATCATCCAATTTTCCACACCATCTCTTCATACCCGATGGTTCAATAAGTGCTCCGGTCACACTTCCATTAAGTTCACCCACATGTTAGACTCCTAGAAAAAATGACATGGACCCCGTATGGGTCGGTCAACACTACCCTTTCTTACCTTCTTTCAACTCATACAAACAGATTTGCACCACACACAAAAGCAAACACACAAAGGGTTTGTTTTACCAAAATCTAATAATAATAATAATAATAATAATAATAATAATAATAATAATAATAATAATAATAATAATAATAATAATAAAGTTTGCTGTTTGTGCGTGGTTGTTCGTACCATTTAACACATTTACACATGTGTGGCTGTTGTCGCTGAGTCGCCAAATAGTTTTTAAGATGGCTAAGATTGAGAGCATTCAAGAAAAAGTATGATAAGATTTTAGAGATATGTAGTTGTATTTGGACTGGGGGAGATTGAAATGGAAAAGTTAGAAATAATATCAAAAAATTATCGCTACCTCAACATCATCATCTTTAAAATTCCAACATTAACATCAAAAAAATCACCCTTTGTCATAACACCACATTAATATCACCTTTTGCACCCATTTTATTTTCCCATTAGTTAAACAAAATATATTTTCATTTATTAAATAAAAATACAAATTATATAAAACAAAAAGTATAATTAAGGGGGAAAAAATTACAACATAATAATTTTTATAAAAAAAGAAGTTGAACTTATTTTAAAAAGTGATACTCTGTCACTAGCCCAACGTCCAATAACATAAACACACACAATGTCCAATTAAAAAATAATAATAATTAAAAAAAAAAAAAAAAAAAAAAAAAAAAAAAAAAAAAAAAAAA
>LBNU01039503.1:8353-18379 GCA_014162995.1 Artemisia annua
GACTTATAATGTTATCGTATGTATGCTATATGTGATGGTTATTATGATGAGATGGTTATATGTTGTGATTATCGTGTATTATCGGGAATTATCAGGCATGCGTATCAGAGACTCAATTGGGAGGATGTTTTGTCCTATTGCTCGCGTATGCGACCTAATTGATGTCTATATTGGAGCAGGGGTCAAGTTCCGGCCCGGATGTTGTGAATTTGGATCGGGGGACACGTTCCGTCCTAATGGTTGCCTTATGTGTATTGGTTGCCCTTATCTTGTGTGAAGTACATATTAGCTTATATGATAACTGTAATTGTATGTCCAGCTATATTTTATGATCACAGTGAACTGGTTGCCTTGAGAGTGTATGTGTGTCTTAGACCTATGAATCTCACCAACATTATGTTGACGTTTTAAGCATCATTTTCAGGTGAGCATTCTAAGGATAAGATAGAAGGAAGTGACTAGAAGAGACTTTAGTTGCATTTGAGAATGAAAAATATGCGTGTTTGGATTTGTATTCGTTTGACTTTGTTGAAGATACCTTTGGATTATGGTTTGGTTATTTTATTTTGGGGTATTGTTACAACACTTTGTGTTTGTACTTTGCTCTATTTTATGTGCATGTAATATTTCTCTATTTAGACACCAGGTGTTGTGACGATATCCATGAAATTACACCCTCGCATTTCCTCCTTGGCGAGGTGTGACACTATGGTAGCCCAGGTTCAAGGTAGCCCATGGGTAATTTGAGAATTTTAAAGATTCTGGTCCAAAATATCTCAACAATTGGGCTACTGGTCCATATCAAGAATTAACCCTATAAAATGCTCTCATTCTCCAATGATTGGGTCAGCCTTCCTTACAATTTTCACACACATTTTCTTAATTTTTAGAGTAAATATTACTCCCTCCGTCCCAAATTATAACTCCATTTTGACTTTGCACAAACTTTTATAAATTCTTACTAACTAATTTATTCACCAATCAAATATCTGCTGTCTCCACTAAAGTGTCATTTGATTGGTTGAAATAGGAAAATGGACAAGTATTTTGGGACAAACAAAAACAAGAAAATGGACTTACAAATTGGGACGGAGGGAGTAGTAGGATTTATTTTATAAAGTTGTAATAGTTTATTAAAAATAGCTTATTAGTAGATTATTGAAGAGCTTATTGTACACCTTATTTCAAGTTTAATAAAGATGAATATTGTGGATCTAACCTAGCTTATACTACTTTTTCTCCTCGTCTCTCTCTCTTTTATTTCCTTTTTCTTTTATCTAAAAATCTATTTTAGCTTAATAGCTTATTGTAGCTTATTAAATTAGGTTATTGAATAAGCTTTTTTTTTTCTTTAATTCTTTTCATAGCTTCTTTAGTATAATTAGATCTAGTAATTTTTAGCTTATTCCTCTTGGTCTATTTTTAATTACAAAGTTTTTTCTTAATAAATCTAATTAGCTTATTACTTTTCATCTAATTAGCTTATCTCTTCTTTTCTTCTAATCAATCTGGATTTTTAGCTTTGGTTGATTAATAACTAGTATAGATCTATTAGCTTCCTAGCTTTTTGGTTCTATTACTAGTTTTCCTAGATTAGATCAGCTTATTTATAGCTTATTTAATCTAGTTTTAGTTTATTTGATAGCTCATTTGTACTAATCTTGCATAAAGTTTTGATCTTTCTTAGTTTCTCATCACGATCTACCGCTAAGGCCGGAGCTTAAGGGTTTTATAAGCTAGCTTATTACTAAAGTTTATTACTTTTTAGTCTTAATAAAGCTAATTAGTTAATAAAGTTACAAACTTTATTAACTATTTGGTATTATTAAAGCTTTTCAAGAAGTAAACTTTATAAATTGACAAGTTTATAAAATCGGGTGGTTATTTTCGTCTCATCTCTTGGATCAGGTTTTACTTTCTTATCTTTTCACTTTTAGATAATTAGTTTATTAGTATGACCATGTTTGTTAGATTATTTGTTTTTATTAGCTTAATTAATATGATTAGTAAGTAGATTATTTTATATGCGTATTAAGTGAGTAGTAAATTGAGATGTTTGCCTACTTGATAATTGATATGCGTAGCGAGTAATTTCTTAATGTTTGCTAAGTTATACGGATTTATGATTTAAGTGTGGATTAATAAAAAAGGATTGTGATTAATAATTAGACAAATTATTTAGATTTGTAAATATATTATTTGAAGGGCAAAAACCGAAAATAATCAAATTACACATCTAGTAATTATTTTCTTTTTAAAGGATTGTTTGCAATAAAAACAAACGTTGTGAGAAAATAATCTTGTTTAAGGAATATAATTCGTCATAAAACCTTATTCCACACTTAATGAACTTATTACGTCACATAGCAAACATATTTCTCATAAATATCTTTTAGATCATTTTTAGAATAATTTAATTGCCTTAATAGCTTAGTAAATTTGTTGGATTAATATTAGTATAAATGTATAATAATTAGTTTTAGATTATTTACCTGCTACTAGTTTTTAGATTAGATTGTGTTTTAGGTTATTTGTGCTTTACGTGCTTGTTCACGAACCGAATCACGAGTTCAATTCACACATCACTTGGACGAAACGACCCGAGAAATACATACTCCACTTCTGTTTCTTTGGAACATATATACTATAATTGATCACAACCAATTTTTGGCGCCGCTGCCGGGGAAGTTATGCACTGGTACAAAAAGTTGTATCAGTCACCCCAAAAATGTGTGACAATATGCATATAGTCACACACGTTTTTTCGTTGTAAATGTCCCGCCACCGTAGGTGGCATATGGTCACATTTTTGAGTTCATGGCCTTTTCCTTCGAAAAAGAGTGACTAAAATCCCGAATATATGTGACAAATTAGGCACAAGTTTTGTTGGATTAATCAGTATCAGTGACCGTAAACACCTTATAGTCACACGAATGTTTTTTGAGAGTAACTATTGTTCGTCCTTTGGCCACATAAATATACAATATATGTGACATTTGAGATGATTCTTCTAGTAAATGTGTATTATGTGTGACTATTTCTCATCCTGTGGCCACATGAATATACAATAAATGTGACGTTTGTGATGATTTAGTCACACAATGGGTGTTGCTTTTTTGGAATTAGTCACATACAATTTAAAACAAAGTGGCCAAAGTGTTAATAAGTGTGACCATATGCTCTTTAAAGTGAACAAATGTGTATTTTGTGTGACTATTGATCATCAAATGGCCACATGAATTTTATGTTTGTGTGGCCTTTTGTAATTTTTAGTCACACAACGCATGTTTGTTTTCGGTATTTAGTCACATACAATTAAGCAAACAGTGGCTAAAAACGTTAATAAGTGTGACCATATGCTGTTTAAAGTGAAGAAATTTGTATTTTGTGTGACTATTGATCATCCAATGGCCACATTAATTTTATGTTTGTGTGGCCTTTTGTAATATTTAGTCATACAAACCATGTTGTTTTTGGGTATTTACTCACATACAATTAAGCAAACAGTGGCCAAAAGCGTTAATAAGTGTGACCATATGCTGTTTAAAGTGAAGAAATTTGTATTTTGTGTGACTATTGATCATCCAATGGCCACATTAATTTTATGTTTGTGTGGCCTTTTGTAATATTTAGTCACACAAACCATGTTTGTTTTGGGTATTTAGTCACATACAATTAAGCAAACAGTGGCCAAAAGTGTTAATAAGTGTGACCATATGTTGTTTAAAGTGAAGGAATTTGTATTTTGTGTGACTATTGATCATCCAATGGCCACATTAATTTTATGTTTGTGTGGCCTTTTGTAATATTTAGTCACACAACGAATTAAGCGAACAATGACCAAAAGTGTTAATAAGTGTGGCTATATACATCTTTCAGTCACATTTAAAAAATCAATATATATCAAAACAAATTCAAATACAATAAAATTGGAATGTATATAATTGAACCAAATATAAAATTTGTATATAACTCTATACCCTAGGACCTCCTTTTATACACCAAGGAGTCCTAATCGGCTTACAATACTTTCCTAAGTATCTATAATCTTTTCCATAGACAACTAATACATATCATATAAGCGGTACTAACTATATGAACCAACAGTACTAACTTATAACTAGCAGCTGTAACTAATACACTAGCAGTACTAACTTCAAGCAGTCTTAATCTCTGAGCAGTCTTAACTTTGTACTAGAAATACTAACTTTCACTGTCAGTAGTGACTTTTGTACTAATCTCATCATCTGGATATTCTCCCTCTCTGTTTTAATTAAAAAAAGACAAAAGTTAGAAGCACAGACAATATCTTTTCTTGCCATCGATGATTGTGTTTGGTTTGTATGTGTATGTGCATGTGCTTGCATTTAAGAGATAAGCAAAAAGTTACCAAGAGCCGACGGAAAAAGCGTTCTGATGTGTCATATGCTTTCAAATACCCATTTTGCTGCAGTTGTAGAACAAAACGAGCAGACAGTTGATCGTTGACACCAGACAGTTCATATATCCGGTTCCATTCAGCAAATAGCTGAGTAACCTGTTAACAACGGAAGTTGCATGCTTAGTGTTGGATCGTTATACTCTGACCAAACTACTTTATTATAGCTTGTCTAAGGTTTAGCAGTCTTGGATAAATCCTAAACTACTAATGATGAAACACTGAATTACTCTATTAAGTATGCGGAATTACTTAACAAAGCTAAGAAGAATTATAACAACTTCAACACTTTATATTAATGAAACTTTGAACCTGCTAATTGTACAGATTCACAAACAACCCTAATATAGCTAATATCGAACTTTAGCTTTTCTCTAAAAGTATTCGTAAGTATTTGTATCTCTAATAATGATTTAGGGATCCTTTTATAGGCACAAGGAATACCCTAGTCGGTTTACAATACTTGAACGACAAGTATACAAACTCTAACTTTAGAATATTCTAGATTATACATAATATTCCTAATCTAATCTTCAGTCTTTATCTTCAAGCAGTACTTTGACTTTATCAACGAGCAGTACTTTGATCACAAACAGTACTTTGACTTTAAACACTTTAGCAGCACTTTACTCTTCAGCAGTACTTTGATCTTTTATACCTCAACAATCCTCCCCTAACTTGAATTCTACTTGTTTGAGTTCAAGTTTCCATGTGTAAGCTTTGTCTTCAAGGAAAGGTTGTCTTCTTTGAAAGTTATACTCGTTATTTTGTTATCATCAACATAAAGTATCTGCAATCTTTATCAGCAACAACATCTTAATCTCTTCTCAGCTACTCAGCAACATAAGGTACATCAAATCATATTCAGTTTCATACTATTCTCATCACTTCCAGGTGTGTAAACTCTTGTGAGAGGTGAATCATTGAAAATTAATGGATTTTGATGTCTCTTTACCAAAGCCATTAACTTTGGAGTAGCCAATGTTTAGGTTAAGTAAACCATGGTACATTGATAACCATATGATTTTTAGCAAATCATCAGCTATCAACGGATTTGAGTAGTCTTTACCAAAAGCCGTTTGCTTATGGACTAGTTAGTTCTTTGATCACAACCACGGTGAACTAATTACCATATAAATGGATTTTCCACAGCCTTTACCACAAGCCATTTTCTTGTGGGCTAGTCAACTCTTCACTTATTTCAGATATGGTGAGTTGAAACCATACAATTTTTAGTAAATTGTCAACTAAAAACGGATTTGATTGTCACATCAGAGCCGTACCCTCATGATGAATCAAACTCTTTCTTGTCTGTTAAACATGGTGAGTTGAATACCATTTGTTGTGTAGTACAAGTACTAACACCATGTTCTACTCAAAAACAATTTGTTGCTGTAATTATTTGTGCTTCAAAAATTATTTTGCACATGACAAAAATTGTTATTTCAAAAGAATTTAACTGGTTTTAAGCTGCAAGCAGTACTTTGGGAAAGTACTGTTTGATCAGCAGTACTTTGAATAAAGTACTTGTTTATTCAAAAGATTTTATACAATTAAGATCATACCAGTATTTTTCAATCATCATCCTTCAAAATTGTCCAATTGATGAACAAATTGATCACCATTAGAGCTGTTTCATCTTCTTTTTCAACTTCCATACCATGATCCAGCATCCTCAGCATCAAATCTCTTGTAAGAGGATATCTCCTTTCTGCCAGCATGTAGATCATTGTACCATCTTCCAGCTCTAAGGCATGAACACCAGCATTTGCAAAGAATCTCCAGCTTAGAATCTCCCATACTTCTTGATTCTTCCAAATATCATCTGTGCTAGTTTCTTCTGTTTCCCACATAGTAGTCAAATCTCCCAGCAATACTACACCAATTCCATTGAGTGGAATATCTTCAAAATAAGCTTGAATTTGTTGATGTAGATCAAACAAATCTTCTCTATTTATCAGGTGCAATATATCAACCAGCAGATTGAATGCTCTAAAACTTTCATCTTCTCTATGGAAAACAAAATAATCACCATCTTTTTCTGATTCAATAACCTCTAAATCAGATATCTTTGACTTTGTAGTAGGAACTTCTTCTGACTTAGGAAGCTCAAAATCAACAACTCTTAAGTAATTTCTCAGTTCATCAACAGTATTGGTCCTTAACTCTATAGTAGGTTTAGACTTCTTTGATGACTGTGACCTAGTTGTTATTCTCTTTCTTTTGTTGCTTTCTTCCATTAGCTTCCTTCCTTCTACAGTATCATAACCAACAATGCCATCTACTTGTCTTTGATATTCAGCTCTGACAGCATCATATAGTTCCTTCATTTGTGAATGATTTAACTTGTTCAGACCCTTGTATCCTCTTCCTTTCAAGTAGCTCATATAAAAATTTCGTTCTTGAGCCTTTGTCATTGATTTCTTTGGTTGAACAGCAGCTTCTTGTCTTTCTTTTTCATACTCAGCATCAAGTTCTGCTTGAAGCTTCTTAACAGCTGCTTCACTTTGAGCTTCTTGATAAGCCCTTATCTGCTCCATAGTGAATAATTTCTTTTTCTTCTTCTTCTCTGATTCCACCAGGATTCCTTTTCCTTTATCTTTAGGATCAATTTCTTGAGTAGGCTTAGGAGAAGGTTGCAGATCTTGAGGTTGTTCAACTCCAGGAATAATAATACCTCTAGGTCTTGACATATTGAGCATGATCTCAGCAATAGTTTCATCATCACTATTAGTAGGCTTAATCATCTCTTCTTCTTCCTGAACTGGATTGGATGGACCCACATCTTCTTCAAAGTCCAAGGTCCTTGGTGTAATGTGAAACTGTCTCACAGTACCTTGAGCAGTATCTTCATTAACAATACCAACACCAGTACCTTCCAAGTCTAATTCTTCTGTATCACCACTTCTGACTTGAGTGTCAGCTTCTTGAAGATTTACTTGCTCAGTCTCATCACTTCTTCTTTCAACAATATCTTGATGAGAAATTTGTTCTTCAAGTGGTGTCTGTGGAGTATTTTGATCACCAGTATTTTCATCCACAGTCTTTTGATCATCAACAACATCTTCATTATCAGCATCTTCATTCAAATTCACATCTTCCTTATTCCTCCCCAATGTGAATGAAGATAGCTTTCTTAGCCTCCTCTTCTTTGACTTAAACTTCTGGAGACCTTCTGAAGAATGTTGAATGAGAGATTTAACCAATTTCTACAAATTCTTGTACTTCTTTTGAAGATTTGTCAAAGCAGTAGCTTGATCATCATAAGCTCTTTGCAGTCTCTTTAATTCTCTTGTCAAAGCATAATTGTCCATAACGTCATCTTCATCAGGTGTATCCTCATCAGCCATCACTCCCTCATCTCCTCCAGATGTCTGATTTCCATCTGTGGAAGTATAATCATTGGGGGTGGGTGGTTGACTAACACCATGATCTGAGTCATCTAGAGCAGTACCTTGTAGAGAAACAGTCTTTTCTGCAGAAGCAGTCTTTTGAGAGACTTCTTGAACTGGTGAAGAAGCAGTATGTTGTGAAACATCTTCTTCATTAGAAAGTGACTGCTCAGATTGTTGAGATGGAGTGGAAGCAGAATCTCCATGTTCAGAAGCATCCTCTGAATCTTTTTGAACAACATCTCTAACAGCTTGTGCTACCTCCAACATATATGCAGTAAGAGGTGTATCTTGACCAGAAAAGAGAGGACCCTTTGTGGCCATGAAGGTAAACACCTTATCAGGAAGCACAACAACTGGTAAAAATTCTTGAGGCTTAGGAATACCTTCAAGCTGCTTATTCAAAAACACCTGTATGAACCTAGGATACATCAAGAATGGAGAGTTCTTCTTTATGTGATTAATCATTCCATTTAAAATCATCCAAGAGAAGTTGAATGGCTGATTAGTTGCCAATCCTACCAAAGCAGATGCTATGGTTTTGGGAAATTCATTCCAAGCAGTACTCTTGTTGCTTAGACAATGAAGAAGTACATGGATCAAGTACTTCCAATGAGGACTGAATAAGGGTTTGTCAAAGGTGAGTTTTCGAAGTGACCCCTCATATCCAAGATCCCTAAGTGTATCCCAAATAACCTGTTTAGCAAAACAACATCATTAAACTGAAGGTCTGCTCTAATTTGAGCCTCTGTTATACGAATATTGCGACCAGCTACTTTAGCAGTAATAAACCAGACATCCAATTCCTCCCATCCAGCAGTGGCAGTAGCCCAAAATTCTTGAATCCAGGGTCCAATCACATCAGGGTTAACCAAAATAGTAGTTGATTGGAAACCCAGCAAGGAAATCAATGATATCATGAAAAGCAACATTGAATTCAGTCTTATCTAAATTGGCTACCATATTGTGATGATTACATGTTGAACGAGCCATTTGTGTACGGTTTGTGAAAGTAATTTGTGAAAAACGGCGAAGGGAAGTAGAAGTTATAAAGAAAGAGAAAAGAGTGGTAGGGATAGGTAAATATGGGTAAGATTTATAAAATCAAATCCCAATAAATACTAAATGTTGTTATTTTTATCCCGTATTTCTTTCCAATTTTTAAATAACAGTTACCATAAATAATTGACCGTTGTATAGTAACAGTACTTCCACGTCAGCATAACAGTACTTTCACATAGCCGTTGAGCAGTACTTTCACCATACAGAACTCAATTGCCTATAAAAAGACTCTTCATCCATATGCATCTTCATCACAAAATCATCCCAAAAACTTCAATAATCTTCTTATCATCACACAACATCACCATGAGCAAATCACCATTTGTGTACACCTCATCAGATACTAATTCAGATAATGAGATAAAGTATTACTCTGACCCTAGTTCTGATTCTTCAATAGGATGGAGACTTTGACTTTGTAGTAGGAACTTCTTCTGACTTAGGAAGCTCAAAATCAACAACTCTTAAGTAATTTCTCAGTTCATCAACAATATTGGTCCTTAACTCTATAGTAGGTTTAGACTTCTTTGATGACTGTGACCTAGTTGTTATTCTCTTTCTTTTGTTGCTTTCTTCCATTAGCTTCCTTCCTTCTTCAGTATCATAACCAACAATGCCATCTACTTGTCTTTGATATTCAGCTCTGACAGCATCATATAGTTCCTTCATTTGTGAATGATTTAACTTGTTCAGACCCTTGTATCCTCTGCCATTCAAATAGCTCATATAAAAATTTCGTTCTTGAGCCTTTGTCATTAATTTCTTTGGTTGAACAGCAGCTTCTTGTCTTTCTTTTTCATACTCAGCGTCAAGTTCTGCTTGAAGCTTCTTAACAGCTGCTTCACTTTGAGCTTCTTGATAAGCCCTTATCTGCTCCATAGTGAATAATTTCTTTTTCTTCTTCTTCTCTGATTCCACCAGGATTCCTTTTCCTTTATCTTTAGGATCAATTTCTTGAGTAGGCTTAGGAGAAGGTTGCAGATCTTGAGGTTGTTCAACTCCAGGAATAATAATACCTCTAGGTCTTGACATATTGAGCATGATCTCAGCAATAGTTTCATCATCACTATTAGTAGGCTTAATCATCTCTTCTTCTTCCTGAACTGGATTGGATGGACCCACATCTTCTTCAAA
>LBNU01039505.1:0-10965 GCA_014162995.1 Artemisia annua
ATTAACTGTTACACTCAAGTAGTACTCTACTATGCGGGTCCTCTTTCGGTGATCCACTACATCATGTATCACAACTTGGTTATAGCTAGTCTATTAAAACTTTTAGAATATTTGGTTCCATTTTCAAGCCTTATTTGTGGGGCAATTTTAACGTCAAATGTCTAAACTTTATATTTTCGTTGAGCCGTAGCCATGCGGTGGCTTAAATCACAAAAGATCAGAAATCATATTTAGCCAGAAGATCAACCTATTTTTCGAACAATCATTTATGCAGGGGCGGACCTACATTGTAGGTTTGGGGCGGCGGTGCCACCATGGCTAGCCGAAAAAGTTAAGATTTTAGTGTAAATATTTTTTAATTTTGACCTTTTTTCGAAAGTGCCCCCCAACAAAAATTCAAATTGCCCCCACTTAAATACTAAACTCCAACATTCAACACTCTCAAACCTTATAAATCATTCATCTATAAGTAATAATACTCGATTTATCATTTCGATCCTACTTTTTTCTTCTACATTTTGTTGCTATTGTCGGAAAAAAAATTTTTTTTGCCCCCACATCTTATTTTTCTGGTCGCCACTGCATTTATGTACGGTGAAATGAAAAGACTTATCGTAAAATCGTGTTTGTTATAAGTATATGGGAATAGATCTAGTAAGAAGAAAAAATAAAATGAGAAGAGTGAGAAAAGTTTCCAACCACACAATTCAAATAAGAGGGAGAAATTTAAGGGGAGATGCATCTATTTTTGTAGGTGCATCTCAAATGTGTGGTTGTGGTTTCTTCTCATCCTTCTCATTTTAGTTTTTCTTCTCATTTGATCCTAACTCATAAGTATATATGGTTCAAGTTGACCATATCTTATCAAAAAATAATTGTCACTAACTTAATTAAGGGTAGTTCCACATCTTTTTTAAAGGCATATTATAAAATTTCCACATCTTTTTTAAAGGTATCAAGCCCGAAGATAGTTCCACATCTTTTTTAAAGACATGCGATCACAATAATTTGGGACTGGATGCATGCATGTATAAAAAATTAAGGCTTTTTTTTTTTTTTTTTCTTTTTTTTTTTCTTTTTTTTTTTAAACAAAATTAACATTACAACAAAAAATACATGGGTACGTGTCCGGCGACCCTCCGGGAACCACCCTGGTTCGGTCACTCTCTACCGCAGGTCTTCGACCCCTTGCCCTATCGGTTGAGGAAGAACTTAATTATATCCCGAATACAGATAAAATCAAGTTTTAAGTTACTAATAATACATGCTATTATGCATGCATCTAAACAAGTTGTAAAATCATTGGTTTAATCCATAATTTTGGGCTATAGTTAGTTAAACATAACAAGTTAACAACCTTGCGTTCCCATGTGGCCATGTTCCAGTAATTGATATATATATATACTAACAGCAGTTGTAGCAAGTCATGTTAACTTTTTCTACATGTCACTTACACATTCCTTAAGCTTATAGATCCGTTAAAAATTTGATTTCCACATATATATAGCAAAGAAAACAATGCTAAAGCATTCAAATAATATAAATGAAATTTTCATGACAAGAATAGTTCCTTAAAGAAACACAATCCATTTAAGGAAAAAACATTAGATGGTCATCCTTAAATTCACCGAAAACGTATCCTTAACTGCCGTAAATATTCTAAAACACAGAAATTAGGTTTGATTCCAGAGAAAGAGAAAGAAAAACCTGCACAAGTCATGTAAGAGATTGCGGCATAAACTCCTTTTTTCGTCATAGGAGACGAGACAGGAGCATGACGACGGTCATTGTCGTCACCCGATTCCGATACCAGCAATGTTTTCTGATCCTTTGACTTCATTTTTTCCGATGATGTTTAGAAAAATTTAAGGAAAGTGTGGTTTTGTTAAGTGTTTTTATTTTGGTCTCGCACAAGAGAATCGGAGGATGGAAAAAGGGTCCGCAAATATTCTATAACGCACTAACTTTTACACGTTCAAATTTTAGGATATTCACTTTAAGAAAGTTTAGTTTTGGGTACTTTAAGTCTTAAAAGTTATTAAATTTGATGAGCTCTTTCATTAAAAAAAAAATATTTTCGATTATCAATTTATGTTTTGTGTAGACTTAAAGACTTGCTTCCTACACTTTGTGACACGGTGAATTTTTTTATATTTGGCCTTCTTAGGGAGTAATGGTCAATCAAATTATTGTTTCAAGTAAGAATATTGTACAACAAATAAAAGAGTAAACTACACCGTTCGTCCTTGTGGTTTGCGTTGACCGACGAGTTTCGTCCTTTGACCAAAAAAAGTGCACCATCCGTCCTTAAATGCGAAACGTTATCTACCGTTGGTCCTTCACTTTAACGAGACGCACTAACGATCGTTAAGTCTACATAGGTAAGGGTATTTTCGTCTTTCCATCATTTCTCTCTCTACTTCATCTTCCCCACTTATCTTCACCAACAATACCTCTACTTTTGACTATTTTTCCATACCAGTTTGCAATAACATCATTAAAAAAAAAAAAAAAAAAAAAGAAAAAAAATTTTANTTTTGTGCTTTTGAATTTATATTCTTGATGGGTGGATGAAGATATTGAATAAAGTGGATGAACATGGGATTTGAAAATTGATTTTGTGTTTGGTGATAATGGTGGGGTGAGAAAATGAAGATGGTGGTGGTGGTGATGGTGATGAGATGATGATGGTGTTGTTAGTGTGGTTGTTAAGAAGGGAGTGTATGAAGATGGACTGGTAAAAGACCAAAATACCCTCACATGGGTATCACGTGATGCAAGTTAACGAGCGTTAGTTAGTACCGTTAAAGGGAGGGACTAACGATACATAACGTTTCGCATTTAGGGACGGATGGTGCACTTTTTTCAGTCAAAGGACGAAACTTGTCGGTCAACGCAAACCACAAGGACGAACGGTGTAGTTTACTCCAAATAAAAAAAAATGTCAATCAAATTATCTAACGTGATCGATGACTAGTAACATGGTTAACGTATTTTTATTTCTTTCGTCATATTGTCATAAAAATTAACATATCGATGACCTTGTTGTAATTTAATATTATGGGCTTATGTGTATTCACTCTTAGCTTACCAGCCCGGCCCATTAGGGTTTATATGTAATCATACCCTATAAGTAGATCACTCTTGTAACTTCTTGGATTACCACTTAATAATAATTCTCTCTTTCTCATCTAATTCTTATGTTCTTGTTTACTATATTTATAATACGTTATCAGCACGAATGTTTTGAAAAAAAAATTTGGTCGGAATAATTATACATGTATGTGTTTTGCTTTTTGCTGGGCATAGTCATACATGTGTATGTTTTTCTTTACGCTGGGCATAGCACATAGTTTTATTAATGGGATTCAATAGCTACCAGGTAATATAATTTTAGAGTTGCGATCCTTTGCAAAGTAAAAAAAACTAAAAAGGCTAGAAAGCCACTCACAATGTGACAAGTGTCCACCACCCATTCCCTCCCTTTTTTCTTATTAAATTCATTTAGGGGGTATAATGGTCATTTAACTCGTTTTTCTAATTCCACCTCAAACTTCAAACGTAAATAACGCTCAAACGACAAACTTTTACAAAAAACCGATTTCACCATAATTTTTAAAATTTAATCCTCTTTAATTTGGTATAAATCTTTTTAATTTTTTCGAAACTTTTTTTTGACATATTCATTGAGTCATAATTTTCTTGAAAATTTTAGCATTTTCGGCTCTAATTTTGTCTAGTTTAAAAGCCGAATTTTGCAAAACTTAAAACACGAAAGTTGTAGCTTCTTGGCCATTCTTTACCCGGAAATTTGAATCACTCAAATCCGATATGATATGAGTGAAATATCGCGCGTTAAAGATGACGTCTTAGTCATATTTATTGCACACAAAGTGTTTGATAAAATGACTAAAGGAGATTTTTCATATAAAAATACATTTAAATGCATTAATTGGTCAAGTTATTTTCAGTTTACCAAAACTATCAGTTTGTTTTGTTAAATAGAATTGATGAAATCAAACATTTGATCAAACTGATGAACCTGAAAAAATTGATGAACCTGAAATTTGATGAACCTGAAAAGAACTGTGATCAATTTGATGAACCCAAATATTTGATCAAATTTGATGAACCTAAAATTGATGAACCTGAAAAAATTGATGAACCCAAACATTTGATCAAATTTGATGAACCTGAAATTGATGAATCTGAAAAAATTGATAAACCTGAAATTGATGAACCAAAGTAACTGATGAACAAAATGTCTTTTTTAAAAATCAGTCAATAAGGTTCATCAGTTAATATGGTTCATCAGTTAAAAAAATAATAAATAAAAAAATAAACTTTTTGAATCTTACATTAATAAAATGACTGAAGGTGCATTGTTGTACAAAAATTAGTGCATTTAACTTGATTTTAAGACAAAATAAATTGATGAACCTAAACTCTAATCGATGAACCTCAGTAAACTGATGAAAATTACCTGTATTNTACTCTACCATTTCATTTTCAACTATTCCATCTTTCCTAAAAAGATAAAAACTCAGACATACGCGGTTCCCCATGACCCCATCCACATAACAACTCATAAAAGCAACAATATGAACAACACTATACATCTCTGGGAATTTTATCAGCGTCATTTCATTAACTAGAATCTCAAAATCCGTATGAAGCATTTTGTCGAGCAGTTGGTGTGCATCCGTATACGTATCACATTCCAACAACATATCCTCTATGTTTACCTGATTATCATGAAGTCGAAAAGTACGAAAAAGAGTTTTATCAGTTGAAACCCGATGGGGACGACGTGAAGATGGTGGTGTTGACGGCGTGAAGATGGTGATGGTGATGGAGACGGTGCGGTGACGATGCAATGGTTTATGTGTTGGAGAGATGTTGTTGGATGGGATGAAACATTAGATCTGATGATGATGGTGGTTGGGAGAAGAATGGTAGAATGACCAGATGGCCCCTCTGTGATATGTCCTCTTAAATTTGATTGAGATCTTGTATTATGATCCGACGGCTGTAATTACTTTTTAGACTTTGTAAAACATTCCTACTTTTTAAAGGATCCGCTACCTATAATTTTATACACAAAGAATAGATCAATGATACTTGTATTTTGCTTACCAAGATCTACTATAATCTGCAATATTTTTTAAAATATTTTTTAGCGTGTAATATATTTTCTTCATATAATTCCATTATGAAACTAATTTATTAATCATAACATATTCTAGAACTAATTTATTAATTCAATGTGATTGATTTCATATTTTTCATATTAATTAATTTTGTTAATGAAGAGTAAACTTTACTTGATTTACATATTCGTATAATGAAGAGTAAATATTTTTCACAAGATTATCATTTTCTTAATTTTACTGTGCTTACAGTAATACAAGAAGGTTAATTATAAGTTGTATGAAGGTTAATTATAAGTTGTATTATCATTTTCCCATTATGTTATTCTATTAAATTCTCTTATAGTTAACAAGAACAATAAATGTTCTATTGTGACTACAAAAGAGATAATCAAAATAACACAAATTCATGTTGTGTTCAAGAAAATAAAATATATATAATTAGAACCTCAAGTTCTAATATGATCCCTCCATAAAGATCAATTTCACATAACCTCATGTTATGTTGAAAAAAAATTACTAGAACCTCAAGTTCTAACATGATTCTTTCATGAATCAATATCATAACCTCATGTTATGATTATATTTATTCATAATAAAACCTCAAGTTTTATTACAATGAATAAATNACGGTGCGGTGACGATGCAATGGTTTATGTGTTGGAGAGATGTTGTTGGATGGGATGAAACATTAGATCTGATGATGATGGTGGTTGGGAGAAGAATGGTAGAATGACCAGATGGCCCCTCTGTGATATGTCCTCTTAAATTTGATTGAGATCTTGTATTATGATCCGACGGCTGTAATTACTTTTTAGACTTTGTAAAACATTCCTACTTTTTAAAGGATCCGCTACCTATAATTTTATACACAAAGAATAGATCAATGATACTTGTATTTTGCTTACCAAGATCTACTATAATCTGCAATATTTTTTAAAATATTTTTTAGCGTGTAATATATTTTTCTTCATATAATTCCATTATGAAACTAATTTATTAATCATAACATATTCTAGAACTAATTTATTAATTCAATGTGATTGATTTCATATTTTTCATATTAATTAATTTTGTTAATGAAGAGTAAACTTTACTTGATTTACATATTCGTATAATGAAGAGTAAATATTTTTCACAAGATTATCATTTTCTTAATTTTACTGTGCTTACAGTAATACAAGAAGGTTAATTATAAGTTGTATGAAGGTTAATTATAAGTTGTATTATCATTTTCCCATTATGTTATTCTATTAAATTCTCTTATAGTTAACAAGAACAATAAATGTTCTATTGTGACTACAAAAGAGATAATCAAAATAACACAAATTCATGTTGTGTTCAAGAAAATAAAATATATATAATTAGAACCTCAAGTTCTAATATGATCCCTCCATAAAGATCAATTTCACATAACCTCATGTTATGTTGAAAAAAAATTACTAGAACCTCAAGTTCTAACATGATTCTTTCATGAATCAATATCATAACCTCATGTTATGATTATATTTATTCATAATAAAACCTCAAGTTTTATTACAATGAATAAATTAAAAAATACAGTAACCTCAAGTTATTGTATCTCTTTTAATGAACCTCAAGTTCAATTATTATTCTCTCAAGAGAATCACAATATCATAACCTCACGTTATGTTTAAAAAAAAAGAAAAAAAAAAGAGTATGAACCCCAAGTTCTACTACAATGAACATAATCAAAATCACATAACGTCAAGTTATGTGAGAGATAATACATTAGAACCTCAAGTTCTAATATGGTTTTGATCAATTGGATCAATAACATAACCTCATGTTACGTTAGAAAAAAAAAATAGAACTTCAAGTTCTAACATGATTCAATCAATAGAATCAATATCATAACTTCATGTTATGTAGAGAAAAAAAAGTTAGAACCATAAGTTCTATTATGATTCCCTAAAGTGAATCAAATAACGTAATTTTTTTTCGTAGAATTTTTACATTCTATTGTTATTTGTCTTATGATTACTTAATTGTAGATGTTTATGTTATTGTATAATTCTTTTGTTTCCTCCGTATCTAAACAGTTCTATAACATTGTCAAACATATTCAATGAGTATAAATATTATTTTTAAAGGAATCTTATGTTTTGATTACAAATGAATTTATACTTATAAATATGTAGTTTATTTTCGAGAAGATAACGATGAAGTTTAAGGTGTAATTACAAAAGAAATCTTATGTTTTAATTTAAATCTCAAAAAGGTAAATCTCTACGTTTATTAAATATATTTGTTTTTTTGTAAAACAACTTTAGTGATCATATATGTTACTAAATTAAAAATATGTGAGCATATTAATGAATTTTTTTGGATATTTCTAGATATGTGAAAATATATGCTTATTATAAGTTGTAGTAATTGTGATCATCAATATCAAAAGTCAGTGCATACGTCTTTTAATTTGAAAAATAATCTTAGTAACCAATGTTGATTAAATTGTATTAATTACATACATGCATGATCACAGTATGATTATGATTCTTTGTTGCGAAGTGTCTTTGCATCTCCTCATATGCTCTTTGATAGCCCTTGTACCTTGGCATGTTATTGATTGATTGTATACACTAACAATTTTTATTTAGAAAACTGCTTTCATATATATTACGGCTCACAATTCAATAAACGGAGCAATTGGTTCGGTCAATTCAGTTTTTATTCAAGGAGAACTTCGTCTTCTTCGTGAGGACCTTAAAAGGGAATACTTAGCTTAACGATGAAAGATTCGTTAAATTACGGTAAGATCTTAATGATACATTACCAAACAAAAGCAAGTAATATTCCTGAAAATCTCGCTATGATTGTATGCACCTCAAGCATAAGCAAGTTTGGTCTCACAATTTCAGTGTTAGATCTGAATTAAAAAGAAAATATATAACGGTGAAAGATCCGTTAAATGTATGTCAAAATCTAAAAGAAAGATTTGACCATCATAAGCAAGAGATTCTTGCAAATGTGAGCATATTTTTCGCATATTAAGTAGTACATCTGAATGATGAAAAGAAAAAATGCGATGAGATGTTTAATGCCTCGAATATACTCATATATCGAGAACGATGCTTTGATATAAAAGAAATGGGCATGTTTGAACAAACCTGATAAACCCGTTTACTAAATTTGCTCCATATTGTCGTGTTAAAAGAAATTGGTTGGCAACCTCAAGCTGCAACATAAAGATCTCCATTCCTTCAAGCGAATGTGATAAAATGGTCAACATAAAATGTTCATTCCCTTAAGTGAATGAGATAAAATGATCAATATGAGATCCTCATTCCCTCATGTGAATGTGATAATGTAACGATAATTGGTTAAAGATCATTTATCATGGTAAATGTTGTGGTCGAGGTAGTATGACAATGATAAACCACTAGTAGTGGTGAAAATACAATAAGAAACGAGCAAACAAAAATGCTATTTATGCAAAAATGCAATTTGATGTATGAAATATACAAGTGTGTTAAAGATATTACACACTATATTCATAGATTTAAGAATCTATGCTAGCACATTTTGCTCCGTAAAAGAAATATAAAATTGTCATGAGGAACGAAGTTAAATATTAAGGATGCATTATATTCTTTTGTATTTTCCTCGACATGCATTATATAAAGATTAGTAAAAGCTAATCATAGCCATAACATAAGTTTATGAGCTATAATTATAATATTTTTGGCATGACCGGTTACACCATCCCGAGTCATTAATGATGCGAAACTATAGAAGAATAAGATTCTTTAATATAAATGGTATTATCTCTAAAAAAAAGTTGATTATTAATCTATCAACTAGAATGGGGACTCAATTCCTCAAGTTTCTGGAAAGAAAATAAATGGATATATGTAGACATAAAAATCCATTGTATGAACCATTTAGAGTTTAAAATCGATGCATCGTCTAAATGATCATTAAATCGCAACCTCAAGTTTGCATGATTAATAGCTCAATGCGAGCCTAACATTCCAGAGTAAGTATTTCATCATGAAAATGCGATGAATTACTTCTAAATTATCAAATGAAACTGAGAGAAAAACTTGTGTTGTTGTATGGGGCCATATTATAATATCCACAACAACAAAATTAGCATCATGCCAATATGTTAATATAAATCCTCCCTTTTATAATTGGTTTTGGTTATAAACCAAACATATCCCATTTCAGTTTTTCTGTGTGCAAATTACTCTACCTAAATGCACATATATGGGATATAGAAGATGGATAATTCCTTCAGGAGAAGAGAAGTAGCTGCAAATTCAGAATGAATTATCATATTCTATTGATCCTNCAACCTCAAGTTTGCATGATTAATAGCTCAATGCGAGCCTAACATTCCAGAGTAAGTATTTCATCATGAAAATGCGATGAATTACTTCTAAATTATCAAATGAAACTGAGAGAAAAACTTGTGTTGTTGTATGGGGCCATATTATAATATCCACAACAACAAAATTAGCATCATGCCAATATGTTAATATAAATCCTCCCTTTTATAATTGGTTTTGGTTATAAACCAAACATATCCCATTTCAGTTTTTCTGTGTGCAAATTACTCTACCTAAATGCACATATATGGGATATAGAAGATGGATAATTCCTTCAGGAGAAGAGAAGTAGCTGCAAATTCAGA
The DNA here is from genome assembly GCA_014162995.1 of Artemisia annua. Classification (NCBI taxonomy): domain Eukaryota; kingdom Viridiplantae; phylum Streptophyta; class Magnoliopsida; order Asterales; family Asteraceae; genus Artemisia; species Artemisia annua. Next base: position 9,811 of record LBNU01039505.1, read on the forward strand.
ATGAATTATCATATTCTATTGATCCTTGAAAGAAATTTTATGAATTGATTATTAAAATGGATAATCTAATAGCCATAAATAAACATTGGCTAAAAACAAAATTTCAGCTACTCATGCTCTAATTAGAAGTTGTCCCTCAAGGACACTATTTTATTATGACATGCATCAAGCATGGTAGACAAATCGATTCCAAATAAAATCCTCGGTGAAAAATATGGAGCATGAAAACAAGATGGTTGTTCGAGGTATAAAAGACCCCATGATAGTCTCAAAAGAGACATTAGACATGAAGGTTCCAAAGAACCTCAAATAGCTAATGAGATCTCAATAAATTATATCATGTCTAAAGTTATATGGAATCGAAACATAAGCGACGTTGATAAATTTGTTTACATACAATATAGCGCTTGCTATTATGCATAATGAGGATCATAAGTCAATTATTATTCAAAAGTGCGCTTAGTTAAATGATTGGCCAACGTGAAAAGACGCAATCTCGTGAAAATACGATAAGTATTGGGACATGAAGTCCATACACATGAATGTGTAAAATCTATTGGTTATACATCAGTCTTTGTGCGAATGCGAAATAAGAGCTCTAAAGTTATGTCTTTTAAGAGATGAGTTGTGAATAAAAAATTCACAAAAACACAAAATTGACTATTAAAAGACATATTGTCTCGAGGTGGATGTAAATATCTTATTGATATTTTAAGAGATAATCAATATTGAAGTATTTAATTCGCTCTAAATGAGGAATGATCTGTAATGTCTCAAGCATGGCTGATGAGACGAAAAGTGTACCCGTTTTAAGGGGTCATTTAAGCCCTAATTCGAGTAAATGCGATCAAATATTGCCCTAAATCGTTCCTTTTGTCATTTTAGGTACTTTTGAGAAGAATTCTGGAAAACATGCATATTTGGACGTCTTTGGAACATAAAAGTGAAGAAAACGACAATGTCTCAAAAGAAGCTGGATTTCCTACCTGACGGCGTCAGAGTCACAAGGTGACGCCGTCAGCCAATGTTGACAAAGGAGTGAAATCAGATTACACTAGACGTCCTATGAAGAAAACAAGATGTTTACACCTGACGGCGTCAGGTGTTAGAGAAAGTAGGCCGTCAGGTGTTAACTTAAAGAGTGACGGCCCAGAG
>LBNU01039507.1:7235-22109 GCA_014162995.1 Artemisia annua
AGCAACATACTCGCAATACTGATTCCTTACTCGCAAGAGTGGATAAGGAAAATTAGGGCATACTCGCCAAACCTCAAACGATACTCGCAAAATGAAGCTTGATACTCGCAAAAAACTTAAGCAAAAACCATACTCGCAAAACCCTAATTTCTAACCCACTAACATCAATAACCAGCCACGAATTAACCTAAAAACCAACGAAAATCACCATAACAACCCAAAAACCAAACTCGCTAATCGCTAGTAGCCTATACGAAAGATTTTGATGAAGCCCAAGGTGCAAACACCTACGAATCTCCACCAAACCAATTCGAATAGCCACCAAAACACCCAAAAACACAACGAATCGCCCCTGGTTAGCTCTGATGCCACTTGTAGGAGCCCGTATACAACCTAAATCACGACCATGTTCACCTAAATCTAGAGAGAGAAAGTGAGATGTAGAGAGAGAGAGTGGGAGGATCACTATGTGTAAAATGAAGAACTTGTATTATTCCACAATGATCAACCAACCTTCCAAGTGAAGGTATACAATATATTTATAGTGCTTACAAGTCCAGGGCTTTTGACTATTACATGTTTGGCCCTTAGACTTTCTAGTGATTGATAAATGAACATATAACTTCTTAAAATGCTTTCTAACGCAACCTATTACACGATTCAAGAATATAATGACTGACACTTCATAATATAAAATTACAATGCTAACATGGCATGTGTTCTCCTCTTATAGGTCCAGGCACAACATGTAATGATCCTTCTTTAACATAATTAGCTAAACCTGCTAGTGTGGTCCTACCAAGGTGTAGGATACTAGATAACATCACAAACTCGTTTATACTTGTGGTTTGGTTCGTTGCAAGTAAGTAAAAGAAGAAAGAAATGTAGAGAGAGAAAGTTAGAGAGAGAAAGAGATGAAGCCTTGAGAGAAAACCAAAAAAAAAGAAAATAGAATTATGAGAGAAGGCTTACCCTCTCCAAGGATGGAGAGGGCTTATATGTACAAGAGTTTTGCCACTAGGGCGTGCCACTTGGGCTGCGGATCAGGTATACAGTGGGTAAAGACCCGTCCTTCTTCCGCGAACTAATCTACTTCTAAACTACGTTTAACTAACTATTGTAACTACTACGAGCTAATCAATGCTTAATCATATCAGGGGTGACCGAATCTTTCTTATACAAAAAAACGTATTACTAACAATCTCCCCCTAAGGGAGGTCACCCCTGGAAATATTCACTACTTGGAGATATTCTTGACTTCTTGCATTGAGATCTTTGTAGATTCTTTTGTAGCTCGTAGTTGTTGATTCTTCATGGATAAACGACTCAAAGATGACTTCCTTGATGTATATGATGATCTTTTGACTTTGCTCTTCACTCTTCATCCATATAATTAGCTTCAAGTCATCTTTGAGTGTATGTGTCTCTTTGTGATGTTGTGATTATCTTTGTGATGTCATGCTTACACTTTTCTGGATCATGATCTTCTGCATCAGAGTTGTGGAAGCATAGTCGAAGCCCATTCTTTGATCATGATATCTTAAGTTATGATGTTGAAGTGTAAGCATGAGATGATGAATCTGCATCTTTTTAGCAATCGGCATCAATCGTCAACTTCTTTGTCTTTGGTGTGATTACGCCTTTCCAACATGCCCATACATCTTTGTTGAGTAGATCTTCCCGGTTGAACAGTTCTGACGTCTCCTATTAGATGTTGGTATGAGCATGTGGAACTAGAGTGATGGTGGTGAACATGCTAAGTTTGGTATGTTGAGCTTCATAAAACTTGGTTAGTAATAAACATACCGGCACTTACAAGTTCGGACTTCAAGATTGTCAACAGCATAGTGTGAAGACTTTCTCTAATCCTTACCAAGGCCGTTCCTAATCGGATGCCCTCGAAAGGGCTTTCACTGACATACTGATGTACACCAACGATTAGGTGAGTCGCTGGAGATCACCCCACGACTATAGACCTTTTGGAACGCCACCGAACACACTAAGCGTAACCCACAAGAGATTACCGAAGTGACCTGCTGTCAGGGCTGTTTGATGTTGACCCTGGAAGGAGTTTCCACTCAATCACTGGGAAATACTTATGTATATTCCCTCATAAGTGTTCTCGGCAGATTGCTAAGATCTGCGTAGGACTCAAAATATTACATCTGGTGTCCTTAATGTTGAACAACCAGTGTAGAAGTATCAAGTGTTCCTATGAGATCTTTTGATGCATCTCTTGGCTCTAGACTCGATAAGTGCACATTGGTTATCCTATTCGGAGACTAGGGAGGGGTCTCCTGTTTCAATATCAACTAGCTCTAAGAGACTAGTCGATAGTTTACACCGGTTCCCCGTGAGAATGAAACAAGCTCTTTTAAGAGAACTTGATTGGTTGGGAGGTTTAGTGCAGTGCGTCACTGGGTCCATGACGTCTTTATCTTCAATACCGATGTTACCTTGGTAACAATCAGTAGCATATGAATTGAACCCGGTTTTTGCCCTAAGGTTGAATAATTGGAGGGCTATTTCTTTTCACCATTTCTCAATTCATTTCTTTTTAATTCTTCAACCCCTTCAGTGCTTACCGAGACTTCATTTACTAGAACCTTGTTGGGTTTGTTCCACTCCTAGCTCAGTCTCAGTCGGCACTCTTCCCTTTCTCACTTTTCTCCTTTTTTCAATCATTCCTAAGGACTTCTAATCTATCTATTGGATTGTCCCTGGGAAGATCCTCCGGTTCTGGTGGATCATGGGAACATATACCTAACCTAACCATCCTTATAACTCCATGCATTAATTCTTCAACCCCTTCAGTGCTTAACGAGACTTCATTTACTAGAACCTTGTTGGGTTTGTTCCACTCCTAGCTTAGTCTCAGTCGGCACTCTTCCCTTTCTCACTTTTCTCCTTTTTTCAATCATTCCTAAGGACTTCTAATCTATCTATTGGATTTTCCCTGGGAAGATCCCTCCGGTTCTGGTGGATCATGGGAACATATACCTAACCTAACCATCTTTATAACTCCATGCATTAANATTAATTCTTCAACCCCTTCAGTGCTTAACGAGACTTCATTTACTAGAACCTTGTTGGGTTTGTTCCACTCCTAGCTTAGTCTCAGTCGGCACTCTTCCCTTTCTCACTTTTCTCCTTTTTTCAATCATTCCTAAGGACTTCTAATCTATCTATTGGATTGTCCCTGGGAAGATCCCTCCGGTTCTGGTGGATCATGGGAACATATACCTAACCTAACCATCTTTATAACTCCATGCATTAAATTAAAGTGGTCGGTCTTTCGGTATTTTTCCACAATCGCCATATAACCAAATCATTGAAAATTCTCTCAAAGTGTTTATGATAAAGAGACACATTTTTGTTAACACTTTGAGAGTTTTATCATTTTTCAAATCCTCCCCTTGACATGTGCTTATAGGTAGAAAGAAATTTGCACATGTCGGGGTGAGTTGCACTTATTTGAATTGATCGGCTCTTAATAGACATATACCCGAGGGACACATTTACGTTGCTTAGTTAAAGGGATCCATTATCAGCTTTTAGGTGATAACTAGCCTTAATAACTAACTTGAAGTTGTTAACATTCCTTAAAAAGGAAGTTAGACCCGTCAAAGTATATATCTAAGAAGAGTTTCTCGAAACGGTACTATCTACTTTGACCAGTCCTCTTCGAGACACGTTTACATCACTGGTAAACCAGCTTGAAATTATTACCTGGCCAGGACTAGTCTTTTCAATTCACTACTTTTCATGTTTCGTCAATTCATTAGTTACATTCTGAGTCATAAGCAATTCACGGTTTCTACTTGAATTTTTAAAAACCCGTGAAAGACTCTTAGCCACTTGCTCCCCCTCAATATGTGCACATTGATTGAATCAATTTTGAAAAACTTTGGCACATACGGGTGAGCTTACAAAAGAGATCATTTATTCATCATTTTAAATCACTTGCTCCCCCTCAATATGTGCTTTGTTCATACTCCAAAATCTTTTAAAATTTTAGCACATAAGGGAGCGATCTTTTGAGTCCAAAACATCTTTATAAGTCCAAAAACATCACATTTAATCACTTGCTCCCCCTTAATATGTGCTTTGATTAAAATCCAAAATCTTTAACATTTTAGCACATAAGGGAGCGTTCTCGATAGTCCACAAACATTCTTTATGAGTCCAAAAACATCACTTTTAAATCAGTTTTTATATTTAAATCACATTCTCTCCCCCGATCATAAAATTTCAAATCTTTTGAGATTTTGTGATCCCAATTGATTTAAATGATTTTCGAAAAAGCTTTGGAGAGACATGTGGCAAAATTTTAAACATTTACTGATTTTGAGACACTTTTTGAGTTTTCACTGTGGCTGATGCACAAAGTTTTTAAAGGTGCAAAAATATTGAGCACATACGCTCCCCCTCGATTAATGACCCGTTTTTCCATATTAACGTTTAGTAGCCATTAATGTGAGTGGTAACGTATACAAGAAAATTTAAGACCAATGGCCACCTTGTACACCACAAAATCTCTTTTGAAGAATTTTTAGAAGAAAGAGATTTTGGGAAAAGAAGACTTCTCTTCTTTTACTAGAAAGGCTGCACTGAAGCGTGCAACTTTTCGGATAATCCGTACATAGTGAAAACATGATAACGTGTTTTTACACGGATTTTGAAAACCGGGTTACTATCTGAAGTAATAGCAAACCATAATTTAAGCACGGGTTGCAGTCTAAAGTAACTGCAAGCCATAATGTTGAAGCGCGGGTTACAGCCTGAAATGACTGTAAGCCATATAGGCATGTTTTGAAAACATTTTGAACTTCTTATGATGCCAGAAGACGTGCCTAAGAAACAAACTATTTTTGGTATTTTAGAGTTTTTCTGATTTTTATGGTTTTTATAGGTTTTATATTTTTGTATTTTTCTTTTCTGAGTTTAAAAATATATAAAGGATATTTGAAGCGAATCCATTACTCCTCATTCTCTTCCTGAAGACTTTTGAGTGATACTGGCATGAGATTCTTCACACCAAGTTGCTGGAGAATAGCACGAAACCGTTCTCCAGGAAGTGCTTTAGTGAATAAATCTACCAGATGAAACTCTATCCTTGCGAAGTGAAGTTCCACCACATCACTGGAGAATCCATTTGCCCGACTTGCAACATTTGCGAGAAACATTCTGATAATTTTGATAGAAACACTCTGAGTGAATGATTTCTCAAAATCAATGCCTTTCTTTTGATGATAAACCTTAGCAGCAACCCTTGCCTTGTATAGTCTGGAGATGGTGCCAATTCCCATACTTAGAGACGATAGAAGTGTATGGAATTATAAAGGCACCATAAGGCAAGTGTGTCCAGATGCCTTTGAGTCGACACCGGTTGAGTGGAATTCCCATTATAGTGAAGGTCATGTGGTTGTGAGTAGGACACTGATGTGCTTGTGTTAAGATCTCCTGAAGAAGAAGCTTTAGAAGAAGATTCAGGAGCAAATGTGTCTTTGAACGGAGCAACATCAGGTGGAGCAGATGGATTTACTTCAAATGATTCGTCGACTGCAGTACCTTGATGTACGGAAGGAGATTGTATGTATGATGAAGTTGATGAGTGACTTGCTGATGGAGCGTCTTGAGCCATTGAAGAAGAACAAGGTGGACCATTTTGATTATTTGGAACATAAGCTGCGATGGCTAGTGGTACCGGTGTATCACCAATTGGCGGCTCAAAGTATTCATCAACCACTTGATTAGCCAAGATCTCCAAATCCTTATCGGTAGATGGTACATAAGGTACATGCAGGAGTGGGATACAATAAATGAACTAGTTGGTTCAGAAGACAACAGTTTATAAGCGGGTCCTACACTGATGTGTGCAGAAGCCATTTGCTCAGACAGCTCATAGAATGTAACGTGAATGGTTTCCAAGATTTGTCGTATGTCGTAGATTCGGCATCCCTTATGATTAGAAGCATAACCACCAAATATTTCAATAATCGCTTTAGCTTTTAACCTTTCCAGATCTTGGTAGTCATTTTGTAGGGTATGAAGAACTCCCATGAAGATGTTGACAGTATTGGGTTTGTGGGCATGCTTCCTTCTTTAGTGCAGTTGACTAACCGAACAAATAGAGATGATGTACACGGTAGTGACACGTTTGCCTTGAAGAAGATCAACACCATCCAATTCTCTTTAGAAATTACACAGTCACTGACGACATAATCACCATAACCTATAATTGTGTCAACCTGGTAGTTCCCGAATCTAACTATCCCGATAAACTCATTCATGAAATTCTTGAGCCCTGAGCAATTACTGATTGGTTTAAGAAGATGTTGACATGAGTACCAAACAGAGAGAATTAGTCGGTATGTTGAAGAAGACAGTAATCAACACTTCTTAAACTTTCACCACCAATGCTTTTGAGGTTCCTGAAGCTGTAGATGCCATGAAATAATCTTAAGCGGAGTTTTACAACTCTTGTGACTTAAACCGAGAGATCGATTCTCTCCCGGGATTTTACTAAAGTCAACAAAAGAAACCAAAAGATGTGATATGCGATTATGACTTAGAGTGAGATCTTGGATAAGTCACAATCTGCACTAAGTGTCAAGTTGCGACAAGTCAAGTTACAATAGATCCGATTGTAATGAGTCAAGTCGTAAGGATTAACTTACAACGTCAAATTACAATCAGACTAATCGAAACGACTTAAGTTACAAAAATTCACCAAGCACAAGTAGTTAACAAATCACTAGAATCTCACAGCTGAGTTAATCACTAGGCACCACCAAATCGTCGAATTATAGCCTCCTCATTATAAAGCTTTGGTAGCTTAGCAAAGTATCATATCACACTTCAATAGTTCTTCTCATCTTTCTTCCAGCTGAAAGGCTGAAGTAATGCGTACCAAAAGTATCCAAAGACCACTTCCCCCAAGTAGTTGAAATGATGCAATCAGTCTCATTCTATGAAGCTCAAAAACCTGAAGCACACTTGTACCTCTTTTATCATCAGAAACTGTTTCTTATATCTCTTCCCCCACGTAGGTGGAATAATACACCAAAAGAATGAGTTAGAACACTGATCTTCTCTGCGGTTATGACATTTAACTTCCCGGGATAACTTCAGTTATGAAGAAGTATAAAGCTCATCACGTGTACTCGTTGTGCATTCATATGTATGTCTCCTTCCCCTTAGCTATTTTTGATACTTCAGAATCAGCCACACATTATATGCACATACAACTTGAAATTTTGTGAGAAGAACAACATATTCTTAGATGTATCCTGTGAGAATCAACTGCTACAGAAAAACTCTCTTATGACTATCTTATCAACCCTTATGAAAAGTAGGCTATTGCTAAGACCACTTTGTGAAGTAAACTCGATATATTCCCAACTTGAAGATGAAGTAGAATTCCCCATTTTTTGTGACTTAAACTTGCACCATTGTATGACAAAGAGCGGTGTAGGGACTTCATGCATCGAATCCCTAAGTACTCTATACTCTTCAACCATCCAACCATCTAGTATAAGACGTACATCACCTCTTGAATACTGACAGCTTCGTGTGAGTTGTGACACTGAATGTGATAGTTATTTTGTGGCAATAGAAGAGAAGATTTACCAAAATAACTAGATATCCAAGTCATCGTCAACGTAGAGATCAAAGGCTCGAACAAGGATCCCGAAGATACTAAGTACACAAACTCGTAAAATTTCACTTCAATCTCAAATAAACAATACCATGTAAACTCTTGTGATCACTTAACATTCCATTTCCAAAATCTTAGCCGACATTTTACTTTATATTCTTGTGGTTGATTTACCGAGTGCACATTAGAAGGAACAACAATCCGTGAAGAAGAGGATTCTTCAGAGTCCGGTTTTGGGAAAGAAAAACCAGAAGACGGATCATTATTCATGTGCAGCTTCATTAACATGATAGTCATTATCAACACCTTGAAGAATAACTGGAGATTGGGTATCGTGAGTATTCTGAGAAATACTTCAAACTAGTGCATCTTGCTCAATGGAGATGGAAGAAGATGAGCCAAGAGCCAACAGAGACCGAAGAAGGAGCTTCAGAAACTAGATGTTCACCATTCGTTGAAGTTTGGAAGTATTCATCAAACATAAATCCCCGTCATTCTTAGTAAATGGAGAATAAGGTGTCTGAGGAGAGTCGAATGACAATTCTTCAAGCATCAATCATCATGTAGTAAGTGAATAAAAATACACTCAATCATGTAGTTTATTCACTCTAAGTTTGCCATTTTTGATTGATGTACGCACAAAAACCAAAAATTGCATTCAAAGTAAGTGAATGAGCATACACTAAAAAATTTCATATGAAGTTTGCCATTTTTGATTGAGTAGCAAGCGAATGAAAAATACTATCACTCAAGTATTTCATTCACCCAAGTAGCAAGTGAATGAAAAATACTATCAATCAAGTATTTCATTCACCCTTCTCCCCCTCAAAAATTGCAAACGAGGTTGTAATTTTTGATTGACCAAGTGTATAAGAATTCGATCAAAGATAGGTAGATCCACTTGATGAATGAACGAACATGGAGAGAGCATGACGCATGTTGTAGAAGATGATCAAAACCAAGAAGATTTCTCTTCTTCCGAAGATAAGGCGCACTGAATCGTACACCTTTCTTTTCATTGATGAACAGGGCCTGAAGTATTGTCAACAGACACCATAATGATGAAATTGAGAACCGAGGCTTGAACTGTGATGTTCAAACGTCATAGTCATTGAAGAACGAGGCCTGAACTGATGTATTCAGACGTCATAGAGCACATGCATCAACATCGACATTCCAAAACTCCTGATGCTGGAGAAATGATTGCTATAGGCCTCCAGACATTGAGTTTTCTCATAAAGTGAATGATTGATGTACCTTCAGCTGAGTAAGGACTACCTGCACTAACATCACAAACTTGATCGCATATATATGGGTTAGTGACAACAGTATCCAAACCCTTAGGGGTTTCAAGATCAACCATGGTATTGCCATTAGAGAGCAACTTTCCGGTAGGTAACCACTTAAGTCCGACGTTCTTAAAAATTCTACCAGTTGGCATCCACTTTTGACAAGATCTAGGATTGCTAAGTGTTTTATGCATAGTGGAAGACTAAACGTTATTCCTAGTTTCTACTGATATAGCAGTTTGTAACCATCTAGGAGGAGTTTTAGGTTCGTTTTCCTTCTCATGCATGGTAGATGACTTACTACAAATCCTAGATCTCTCCGGTTGCATCTTAGTAGTGTTCCTCATTAACCTAGGAGGCATCATACAAGTTTGTGAACCTAAGATACCATCCTTATGAAGTAGTGCCCTTTTCCTAGCTTTTTCCAGATCATAGTTCTTGTGCAAGTCATTTATATCATAAGTGCTTTGAATCTTAGTGCTAGGTTTTAACACTGTTTTCGAACTAATCCTAGAGGAGCTAGCTGTAGGGGTAACTACGTGACGAGGCTTAGCAGAACTAGAAGCAATACATTTAGGCAAAAAATGTGTAGTGACTGGTTATGTCAAAACTTGTTTGCATCAACTTGGGAGGCAAACCGAGTTTTTGAAAATTTTGGTCGTTCAGATCTAAACGCAGTCGGTTGTCTAACAACTGAATGGTATCTATTCGATGGTAAAACCGGTTTCCCCAAGATTGATGGTTTTGCAAACTTAGTGTTCACACTATTCCCTGTTGCTTTTCTTAGCTCATTTTTTAACGCTGCAACTGTGAAACCCATTTTCTGAAATTGAGCTTTGAATTCATCATTTTCGGCAATCAAAGAATTTGTTTGTTCAAACGTCTTAGTTCTCATATCTATGATTGTCTCGTTAAGAGTTTTACAATTCACTTTCAAAGACTCATTTTCCACAAGTAACTTGGCCACATATTGTTCCAATTCAAAAATAGCACAGTCATGTATAGCCTTAACTTAATTACACATATCACATATATCAGTAATACGGATTTTCAGGTTTTTGATTGTCAAGTTCTTTGTTTCTAGCTGAGCTTTCAAATCATTAATCATAAAGAATTCACGGAAATCAGGATGTTCCGGATTTTTACATGGTTGGTTAATCAGAAGACTTTCTTCCTTTTGTTGCATTGCAATTTCAAGAGAAATACAATGTTTTTCAAGCTGTAAAAATCTTTTTGAAAGCTCATTAAAAACTTCTTTATCAACCATATCATTTGATTTAAAAGCATCATCAGCCGTAAACACAGAACTTAACAAACCATCACGTTCAACATCCTGATCATTTTCTCCCCCTTTATGACTCATATTTGTTGAATTAGACATGGTATTGCTATCAGTCTTTTCCAACAAATTTGTGTCATAATTGAGTTTTATTTGATCAGTATGCTGACGTTCATTAGATAGCACATTTTGTTGAATAGTTAAGGGTACCTCAGCACATGACATTTGTTCATTAACCGGTCTAGATTCAGCATTCATGCCATGGGTGACTAGAGTCACATAGCTGGTGGTAGTGTCAAGCTTATCAGTCTTTGATCCTTTGCGCATCGTGACAACCAACCCAACATCCAAAGCTTTACCCGAGTCAACAATACCATCACATGTTTGCACCAAAGTTGCCTTCACTTTGTCGTCATCCAAATGTCTGTGTTGTGCTCTTTCCTCAATGAACGCCTTAACATTGCCCATGAGTTGGAGTAATTTGACTCTGAACGTGTCAACCTCAATTCCTGTATGATCAGCAAAGCACTTTTTCGTCATGCCACTGTAGTGGTCATACTCCAGAGTGAATTTTGAATCAAAGAACACTTAGAGTTGTTTGTTGATCAAACATAGGGCAGACATGGATCCAATTTTGGAGGATTTTCCTTGGTCAAGTTGTTGTTGTAGTTGATCCAAGTTGAGAATCAGTGTGTCAGTGAAATCCTCAACATCTTGACCAAATAGAGTTGCAAATGCCGTTCGAATCCCATCTTGAATCCCGTTCCCTCTAAAAGTACCGAGAGGTGTGAATGAAGTTGTCGAAAGCATTTTATGCTGCTTTTCTCTGCGTTGTTGAACAACTTTTGTGGCTTAAGAAACTCTTTCTCTTGAGAGTTTGAGCATGTCGATTCCATCTCAGCATATTCTGACTCGAAAACGGTTGTCTGATCAGAATCGTTAGTCAATTGTACTTTGTAGGGAGTTTTATGATCATCGTTCATGTCGTACAACTTGAGTATCTCCGAGATGACTGAGTCCGAAGAATATGACATGATGTGAAAGTTCACGGGATTTTACAAGTCTATGATTTAAACCGAAAAATAGATTCTTTCGCGGGATTTTACAAAATCAAGACAAAACCGTGGTAAAGAGGGATTGTAGATGACTTGAAGAAGGATGAGGTATTGTAGAAACTAAATAAGTGAGCTTGAGTTTTCGAATGAGTCTTTGTAGATTGTTAACGCTTTCACAATAACTAGCACAAAGGTTAACACCACATGAACCCGAATATCCTCAACTTAAAACAATAACCAATCACTGAATCCTGATGCTCAATCAAAACCGTGATCCCAAAAAAAAATAAACTTGAGAATAAAGCTCAACAAGTACCTTCGTATACACAAAACATACAAATATCGACCCTAGTTATTTATTTTGGCTGAAACAAAAATAATTCCAAAGGTAACTTGTATGAAATTCCACGTAGTCCAGTAGATCCAACATAAGTCGGCCCAACAAAAATCTGGTTCAAGCCCAATCTCAATCCTGTTAATCCTAATCTCACGTACTATATAAAACCACTCCTAATCTTTAGTAACTCAAACCCTAAATACTCTTCTCACACAAAAGTGCAGCCACCAAAACACAAACAATTCGTCCCTTTGGAAAATCAGATCCGAACGCATACAAACAATAATCCTACTTCTTGAATTAAGCCACAAATAATCAACACAAGAGACCTTCTATGATTTTCCTTCTGCTTATAAACCGAACACCAAACAAAACACAAACTCAGTAAACAAAAACAACTACACCCCTTTTTGATATCAGCTTCTATTTGCTAAGAAAAATCAAACGAAGATCAAAGCTTGTTCTTCCAAGGTAGGTTATCTGGATTTCGATGTTTTGTTTTTGTTATCTTCTGATCGAACGCAAAGGTAGGATGGAACCTGTTAGGTTTTGTTCTTACTTTTATAAGATTCGAAAATTATCAAAAGTGAGATCAATGATGATTTGAAACGATCATGAGATAATCATATGATACACGAAAAAGAGCTGAGATCTTGGTTTTTTGCTTGTTTTCTTGTTGTTTTGAACCGAACCAAGGAATAGATTGAAACAATCTTGTTTTAGTCCTACTTGAAGTTTTGTATATAACCAAAAGGTTTAAATTTAGAACAAAGATCTATGATATATGTTGATTATACTCAAAATAAATCTTTAGTGATAGATGCAAGAGATAAACAGAAACTGAGTTCTTGTTAATTTATCTTATTGTATGTAACTGTTGAAGATGGGGTTTTTGGATTAGTTAATGTTGTGTTTGTTTATGGTTGTAAATCTGTTAACCGCTATGATAAAACAAACCGCTGAATGAGTTGAAAATCGGGCAGCGTTTGGTTTAGGCCAAGCACAAATAAAAAAGTAACCGCTACTAAAAAGATAGCCGCTGTTTTAGAGGTAACCGCTGGTTTTTGAGGTAACCGCTGTTCACAAAATAACCGCTAACCAGAGGTTAGAGGTAACCGCTACTTTTAACAGTATCCGCTACTCAGAACTGTCCAAAGAAAATTAGTACCACTCGCTGGAATAAAATAAAACAGTCCCCATCATGTATTTTGTCCTATTATACCTTAAAAGTAACCGCTGCTAAGAACTAAGGAAACCACTATCAAGAACAAGCAACAAAAACATACGAATAAGGCTCTAAACACGCACTAGATATATGAACCACCCACTCAAATCACCAAAATACATAGCAAGGACCTTACTAAAGATGAAAGTACAAAAAAAAAGAAAATCCAATTAATACAATTCGAACCACCCAAAACACAAAACCAAGCTCAAATACGAGTAAACCAAGTCCCTAAGATGAAACCATGGCTCTTGATACCAATTGTAGAATACTAATATTTTATCATGTTTGGTTTGTTGTGGTTATGGATCAAATAAAGAAGAAGAAAGAAAGAAAGAATGAAAGAAAGAAGTAGATGAGATTTAGAGAGAGAAAGAGAGAGAGAGAGAGAGAATGGAACCTAGAGAGAGAATGAAACCAAAAAAAAGAAAATAGAATTGAGGAGGTTCACCCTCTCCAAGGATGGAGAGGGGTTTATATACATGGGTGTAACACCTGGTACTTTTCCTAAAACTCATTTCTAGCCAAACTTCTATTTTCGTGCCTGAACCACTTTTAAAACTTTAATGCATGTTAAATTGGATTTGAGAAGCGTGAGATATATTAGGAACGAGAATTTATTCCTTAATTTACTCAGCACAACCTAGGAACTCGAATTTGTTTCATTTGCCAAATTAATTGATTTATTTTGAGTTTGAGAAAAACTCTGAAATTTATGCTTGATTTTATTGGAAAAACTATTTCGTGAACAATGGCGCAAGTTTCGTAATTTTTCGAGTCCGTTTGCTATGTCATTCGAGTCCCGAACCGTTTTTACAAGAAGTTTACTCTATTGGCGAGATAGGTCCCTTGAGTTTATTTTCATTATTCACCCTACACTTAAAATAATAACAAATTCACCCTATACCTTCTACCTATAAATACCCACTACTTATAATAATTTTATTATTTACTAAACATAAAAACACACACACATCACACCTTCCTCTCTCTTCTTTCTCTCTCTTCACGCCGGCCACCCCCATCCCACCGCCGGTCACTATTTCCGGCCACCGGAAAATATTCCGGCCACCTCCACTTACACCACCTACCTAGTTTTGTAGATCGGGACATCCCCGACTCATCCCCACCGTTCGTTTCACCCCAAACCCCCCCGTACGACCCTCACGCGCCCCCCTCCTCTTTCGTACGACACCACCGAGCCACCACCATCGTCCCCCACCTTCCTACCGACGGTAAATCACCACCACTCGCCGCCCTTTTTATTTATTTTGATTATTTTCAAAACCCTAATTTTTAATTTTTATTTAATCCGATTTTATTATAAAATCTTTTATAAAAACGTTTTTATTTAATGTTTTTAGCCTAGAACTCGTGTGGAAAACTCTTGTGGTCTCGTTTGGCCGCGACTCGGTTGACTCACCGAGTTGACTCACTCGACTCGGTGAGGTTTTGGTTGTTTTATCATCTTGGTCGAATTTGGTGACGAAGGGAATATGGATTTGTGGTTGTTTTGTTAATATTGAAGGTCCGTTTGGTTTGTTTGAGGCTCGGCAGCCAACTGCCACCACCACCGAGCCATGGTGGTGGTGGTGGTGGGTTCAAATTATTATTATTATTATTGTTGTTGGTGTAATTTGGGTACATGGAATTGGATTTGGATGTGTTTGGTATAAGCCGAAGTGGTATGGGAATTGGTTTTGGTTTGTGCATTAGCCGAATAGGTTAGGAGTTGGTTTTTGGTTATTGGTTTGAGGCGAGTTGTTAAGGGATTGGTGTTGTTATTACGGATATGGTTATGGGTCTCGGATGGTTATTATTATTATTATTACCATTATTATTATTATTAATAGTTTTAATTGGTCAAACGGTAAATTATAATACGGGATAATAACTATGTAACTTAAAATACAAATTGGTATAGTTAATTGGATTTGGATGACGGACTTGGATCCGCAATTGAGACTTGTGATTATATGACTTGTGAACTTGTATTGGACGTATTGGATTTGCGGCTATGGTTATTTGG
>LBNU01039509.1:0-13147 GCA_014162995.1 Artemisia annua
CACATATGATATTTTTCGGCCACGAAAAAAAACGTGAAAAAAACGAAAAAAAATTTTTTGTCGAAAGTATACCACAATGCATATCTATAGAAAGATAATTAAATGCTCATCGCGATGGTATAATTACTTTCGCTTAACGATTAACGGTTGAAGAGATATTTAAATTATAAAAAATGGGTGAAATATTAAATGCTTTTAATCTCAACCATTGATTTCTTTTTAGATGGATGTTGGGGATGAGTCCCTTGGTATGTAAGAAAAGTTTGGTATATTTAATATAACTTTACTCATTACTTTTTTGGTAACAAGAATGTAGAGATAATATATGGATATAAAACACATGGTGATTCCCATTTCTACCCACAAACCTATCAAACACCAATCCTCCCTTTTCCTCCACATTCTACCAACTTTTTCAAGGCTCAAATTTTTTAAAGAATTGAGCAACCCTGTACGTATCTATATCATTTCTTCCTTGTAACTTATACATTTTTTATTTTTTATTTTTGCAAATTTGAGCAGCTAATGTGCCAATTACTACATACCCGTTTGTTCTTATCAGATTGAAGGTTTAATTTAATCACATTACTTTAAATGAATTGGTTACTTTTATAAATATGTTACAGGTTCTGGTTAAGAGGGTGTTTGGCTTAAAACTGTTTATGTGCCTTCAAAACAGCTTTTACTTACAGTTTAGTGGATAAGAAGTTATGATAAGGAATCCCAAACACCCACCTAGCAATGAGTTTTTGTAAGTATAGTTAGTGATCATATTTGAAATGAAGTGAAAAAAAATGTCACATTTTTTTGGGAACATGTCAAGGTAACATAAAGTACGTAATTTAGCTATGTTGGGGATATCCGGCTATCCGCTACTTTGTTGTTATCTTTAGATAACAGAAGTTCAAATTCTGGTAAAAAAAAAGACTATGCAATCAAATTTATAGTAACAAATAGAGAATTTTTTGTGAAAAAAATAAACTTTGGCTCCTTTATTTGTTAACGTGAGACATTCGCTCTCTTTTGGTAAAAAATTGATTTTATTTTACCTTTTGATAAGCGAGAAAGTAAAGGATACCTCACATTGACAAATTTGATAAGTTATATTACTGTTCTTGACAGTTTTCCGTACTTTTCATTGCAATTTTGTTATGTATCTTAACTTTAGTTATTCATGCGTATATGTATCAAATTGCTCAAAGTTTTTGAATACTGAGTCCCTTGAGCATTTTGTTTATTTGTCCATGATATGCAGATTTGTCTCGGCAGAAGTTTGCTGAGAAAGAAAAACGAAATGCTTAAATCGATGTTTTCTTGTTGTAAAGTTTACATATCTGAGACACGAAATAAGTCTGCTCTGGAGTCAATTGAACGAGCTGCAAAGCTATTTCCTGAAGCGGCTCTTATCAGTAAGTTTGAAGACGAGACTTACAACAGAGTAGGATACACACTTGTCTCAAAACATGATCCAAGTTTATCATCAGATTTGTGTCCCTTAAAAGATGCTGTTTTTTCAATGGTGAAAGCAGCTTTTGAGAATATTGATTTTGAGTTGCATTGTGGAAGTCATCCGCGTCTTGGTGTCGTTGATCATATATGTTTCCATCCGTTAGCTTCAACATCTCTTGAACAAGTTGCTGGAACTGCTAAAGCTCTTGCTAAGGATGTTGGCTCTGTACTTAAAGGTTTGTGTTCTTTCATAATATTTAATGTTTAAGAATTGGTGAGGTTAAAACCGTTATTGTCCCCAAGCTTTTTGTTTGCTTTAGATACTCCAGGGACTTTCTAAGGCATGTTGGTTGGTGTGGTAATCCTGACTTTATGTTGTTTGTGAATCATGTACCATATATATCTCTTTGACTATTCTAAACCGTTTAAATTAGTAGTTTCACTAAGCTGTTTAATGTAAGACCCTTTAAGCAACTGAATGGTTAAGCAACTGAAGGTTTTCTGTAAAGACAGATGAAAGTTTGTGCGGGTCAAACCAACTCTGCCCCTAGCCCCCTACTAAAAATGACGCATTTCAACCCAAACATGTTTTGACCCACAACCGAACGGTTCAACCCCCCAACTTGTCACCTATATTCCGAGCATTCCCCAAAATGAAGATGATTGTACTCGCACTAATTATTTATGTTTTGTCATTCAGTAAAGTTTGAAGTCTGAACTCTTTTTTTTTTTTTTTTTTTTTTTTTTTTTTTTTTTTTTTTTTTTTTTTTTTTTTTTTTTTTTTTTTTCTCCGTTTGATAAATGTAGGAGTAGCAAAGACTTGAATTTTGTGTAATAGATGAATGATGGCGTTCTTTCGGGAATTAGAAAATTTTAAAACCGAAGCCATTTTGGTTATCATTCTATGGTATTTGAAATGGGTGGAAGAGGGCATATTATCTCATTTTAGCTCTCATACATCAGCAGCTTTAAGCACAGCTTTGGTCTTCTTTACTCTGATGAGACTCATAAGCTTATGCTGCACATTCTCAAAGATGATTTTAACCAATACTTCCTCAGTTCTAGTTTCTTGTCTACATGTCCTGTAGTTCCTTTCCTGCCATACATAATACACAGATGCTGCTAGAACCAGTCTGTTTAGTGTGCTCCATATGTTGTTTTTGAAAGGTTACACTGCCATAACACCAACAATATCCTTCAGATTATCTTGCAATCCTTGAAATAACATTCTCACCTTGACACTCTGCCATAAGGACGTTGAAAGAATAAATGCTCGTGGAGTATCAATAAAAGGCTTTGCTGAGTGTACACTGCAATTCCACATTATTAGCCTACCTTGAATAGCCAACCACAGAAGGAAAACCTGCCTTGGATTAAACTGTGAAAACCGAACCACGTGGTTCAATTCAACTTTAGGCCAGTCTTCCTGTAAGTCATGCCATATTTGTCTTGTAGAAAAAACGAGCTTTGTGATTTGTTTTAGTTAACCACCATACTAAGTCCATCTTAGAATCATGTAATTCAGGAACTGTAATATTTTTAAGGATTGAGAATATTGTGAACCATTTCGCAGGCCGCTTCCAAGCTGCATCTATAATCCTTATCAGAAACACACATATAATCAGCGTACATGTCATCATATAGTGCTCTCTAGGGATAAAACTAGAAAGAGGGCCATGTAGATCCCATTCCCCAGTCCCCACAACTTGTACACAAACATGCATTGTTGCAACAGTGCAAGAAAAAGCATGCTTGTTGCAAGAATGAGCGTTTTCGATTAAATTTGTCGTGTATGATGGTTTTAAGCATCTAAGCGCTCACAATGTCTCTAACATTCCCATTGTTGTGATTTAAAGCATTCTTTTGGCATTTTTACAGTCATTTAGGATAAATGTTTTATGTATGATTCAATGATTGACCCTTTATCTACATATTTACGGTGTGTCCAAATTTCTCCCAGTTTTCCAT
This sequence comes from Artemisia annua, assembly GCA_014162995.1. Classification (NCBI taxonomy): domain Eukaryota; kingdom Viridiplantae; phylum Streptophyta; class Magnoliopsida; order Asterales; family Asteraceae; genus Artemisia; species Artemisia annua. The sequence goes on from LBNU01039509.1 coordinate 3,418, forward strand.
TATCGTACATTAGTTTTCTCTTCTGCATTTTGGCTTAAAACTATGGTTGATCTGCAATAAAAGACCATGTTTATTAAATTGAAAGTCAACCACACTATGAAATTTCTAACGTTTATAAACATAGCTTGCAGTCCCAACCTACACATATGGAGCTGCTCATAATGCCCAGAGATCACTCGATTTCATCAGAAGGGAACTTGGTTACTTCAAACCAAACGCAGACGGAAACCAATGGTCAGGTGGACTGCAATCAAAGCTTCTTCAACTTGAACCAGACGAAGGTCCAACGCAGGCAGTACAAACCAAAGGGGTCATAGTCATAGGAGCAACCAAATGGGTCGATAATTACAATGTTCCCGTCTTTTGCAATGACATCAATACGGTTCGTAAAATAGCCAAAAGGGTAAGTGGAAGAGGTGGTGGGCTTAAATCGGTTCAATCAATGGCGTTGGTTCATGGTGATATAATTGAGGTGGCTTGTAATCTTCTTGAACCAAGTGAAGTTGGTGGTGATCAAGTTCAGGCTGCCGTTGAACAGTTAGCAACAGATGAGGGAGTGGCCGTTGGGAAAGGTTACTTTACAGATCTTTCTCAGGAAGATATTATTCAAACTTACTTAAAGTTAAGTCGATCTTAACATGTTCATGTCCTTTTGAATTTTGATCTTTACATTTGTATGACAAGAAGCCCAAACTGGTATAAATGTGGAAAAATGAGAAATTACAAAAAAAAACAGGTGATGTTTTCTGTTAATGTTAATGCTAATGTTAACTGTTCACATATGTTTTCTACAAGGGTTAATGAATCATGAGTAGATTATGTATATCAAAGCACATTGCTAGAATCATTTAGCAGACGGTCTAGGGACATGTAGTACTCACGTTCGGATCATGTTAGAACAACCTTGCTTTGATCTGTAACCACATTTACCTCCATCAAAGTAATAAAGCTTCACTTCAATGTGGGTTTTTTGAGAAACATATAGAGAGAAAATTTGATTTGGTAATCCACATTTGATACTAGTTTTCGCTCTAAATTTTTTGCATGACATGGTCATTACTTCTCATATATGATTAATACTTGCGATAACTTAGTTTTAGCCAAAGTAGACAAACTAGAAAGACATATTTTACAGTTTTCTCCGGAAATAACAAAATAATCTATTAATTTTATCTCATTTCATCACTTTCTTTTGTCTAAGGGAGGTAATTTGCACACTTTAAACTGTGCTTTAAACAATTGTACATTTTTTATATACTGCTTCTGCAGATTATACATTAAAGTGTGCAAATCAAAAGTTAGTATGTGCCGGATCAACACTCTTTGTCAAAGCATGTCACGTGCCCAGTATAATGTTAAAATTTCCAATCACACTGAAAAAGTTTCATCTGCAATGGTTCTCAAACCCCATAGGTCAAACAAAATAAATTTTGATACCTGATATATCCATGTGAATATGATATATACCAACTGAGATTGGGATGTATTATTCTTTCCGGGATGGTAAAATATACGATCACCCTTTAACCAAATCATTATCAATTACCAAAATCTACTCTTACCAAACCTAATAACCAAAATCGATACTATTTTTTCACATTACCAAAATGAACATAGCAAGCAAATACATTTGCTCGCTACTCTACCATTTGCTCGCCACTTTATTCAAAAGAAGGTTATTTAATAATAAAAGAAAAAATACATACCAAGCAAATGGTTTGTCGTGTATTATGTTTGCTTGCTATTTTTAAAATGTAAAGTTTGACACTCACCAAACAATGCATGTATTAAATGAATGAAACAAAAGTTTGACACTCACCAAACCATGTAAGATTTTATTAAATGAGAATAGGATTTGCTTGCTACATTTTTTGTATTCATGAAATGTTCTTTAATGCATTGTGTAGTTGATATACTTAAATGCATATGGTTGGACAATAGTCATTTAGTGTTTCAAGATCTGCTTTTGCATGTCTGCAAAAGATAACAAGCATTGAATGCTATCCACAAGTGTTTGTTTGCATTGGATTGGCAATATACTTTTATCTGCTCAAAACTCCAAAGCTTTTAAAGCTGTATACAATTATGTATTCGATTAGCTTACATTTATTTGTTTCTTTTCCATACCACTTTACCTCCTCAATACTCTTCGGCTAAAATATATATATTAGCAATTATCTAAAAGTTCACAAATATTTGTATAAGTTCACAAAAATTTGTCGAGATGAGTGAGATTTGCTTGGTACATTTTTTGCGAGCAAATGGGATGGAGATCAAACAATTTTGCTTGCTACATCCACTTGTCAACACACCCGTATCCTAAAAAATAATTTGCAATAATTTGAAGCGAGCAAATGGGCACGCAGAGCAAACTATTTTGTTCGCCGTGTCCACGTGTCACCATCTTATTAAATTTTGAAATCAAAAATTAACAGGTGTCAACATCTAAAGGAGTGGCGAGCAAAAAATGTGGCGAGCAAACCAATTTGCTCGGCATGTCTGTTTCCGTGAAATATTTTTCAAATGTCGACTTTCGTAATATGCTCGCCATATACTTCATTTTAGAAATTTCCTTTTTGGATGTGACATATATAATATTTTATTTTAATTCCGTGCTTTATTATAATCTTTATTTATAATTAATTCAAATCACTATCACTCGAGTATTGGTTTTAATCCAAACTCATTTTAGTTTGTCAGAAACAACATAGCCTTGTTTGGGGTTGGTCTTTACTGAATGGTAAGTCGATACCCACAAGTATATGTTAGAGTTAGTAATAAGGGCCAAGCCTATTAGTTGACCTAGCTTGCCTTCAAGCTAAGCATGGCTTATTTATACTCTCCTATAATCTTAGTTTCAATTATCAAGGCAATACAATGTAATCTTTTATCTATTACACCTATCCCCCTACTGTGTTTACATGGTACCAGAGTTGGGGGATAAGCTTAATAGACAAAAGAGTACATTGTATTGCCTTGATAATTAAAACTAAGATTACCGGAGAGTATAAATAAGCCATGCTTAGCTTGGGGATAAGCATGGCTTGTTGATGATTAGGAATTCTATCGAACCATCTGTCATTCCTTTACTTGATCATTGTAAGTATGTAAAGGAACTGATAGATTATCTGGACTTTTTGTATTCGGGACAGAAGAACATCTCTCGAATATATAGTGTGCGTAAGGCTTTTCATCGTGGGGAACAACAAGATCACTATGTTAAAATGTATGAGGAATTGAATTCTCTTCTTCCTATAAGTGCTGATGTGAAAGTGATGCAAAAGCAAAGGGAACAAATAGCTGTAATGAGCTTTCTGACCGGCTTGCGATCGGAATTTGATTCTCTTAGATGTCAATTCTTGAAAGAGTCATAGATTCCATCTCTTCGAGACACATTTGCTCAAGTTCTTCGTAATTAGACTCTCCAGTCTCCTCATACATTGGCTCCTAATAGTGCTCTTGTTAGTCGTGGTGGATTTCAAGGTGGTTCTAGGAATGGTCATAATGACCGAGTTGGTGATTCCCAAGGTTCTAACTCAAATGAGGTTGAATGTTATTATTGTCATGAATTAGGGCATACTACGCGTAATTGCAAGAAACTCTTAGCTAAGAAAAAGGATTCCTCTACACGTACTTCTAGCACCTCTAATAAAACGGTCACCATTTCTACCGATGAATATGCTCGTCTTAAAGGTTCCGTGAATGTGAATTCTTCTACTGCTGCTACTGCTATTGCTGGGACAGAATCTGTGAAGGTATATGGTGACCAAGAAGATTGTATTTGGTGACCAAGAAGATTATTGGTCTTAAGTAATTTGTTACCTTTTTGTTGATGATTTAGTTTTTGGAGTTCTTTTTTGGTTAGTTGAGACCCGCCACATGTTGCTTTGTTTTTTTGAGTTTTTGGTTAATTGAGACCTGAAGTTCAGGTTGCTTCATCTTTGGGATTTTTGGAGTTTTTTTGGTTAATTGAGACCTGAAGTTCATGTTGCTTCATATTTGGGATTTTTTGGTTAGCTGAGACTTGTCTTGACAGGTTGCTTCGTCTTTTTTGGAAATTTTGGTTAGTTGAGGTTTTTGGATTTGTGTATTAGCTGAGACCTTTCGGTTGCTTTGTATTTTAGTTCGATCCCAAGTGAGATCGATTATTTCGCGTTTGTTGAAGATCTAGATTATTGCTTCGAGGATGACTTTTGCTTATTGTTTTTGGGTTTTATTTTTGTAACAAGCTGGGCATGATCAATATCTATGCTCAGCTTGAGGGGGATGTTAGAGTTAGTAATAAGGGCCAAGCCCATTAGCTTGCCTTCAAGCTAAGCATGCCTTATTTATACTCTCCTATAATCTTAGTTTCAATTATCAAGGCAATACAATGTAATCTTTTGTCTATTACGATTATCCCCCAAATCTGTTTACAGTATACAAAGTTGATGTTTCTCCGTTGATTTAAACCTTTTTGATAAATCATTGCAAACTCAACTACTTTTTGTTTTCTCAAAATATTTTTGTTTCCTTCTTATGAACAACAATTAAAGCTAGTCAATGACCAAGAGGGTAGAAACATAATTTAGAGGGTATAAATATCCAAACCCTGATTTGTATAATTCTTTAATTTTGCTTATATATCTTTTATATAATGAAATTTAAATTTTATTAAAAAAAAAAAAAAAAAAAAACAAAAAAAAACAAAAAAAAAAACAAACAAAAAAAACAAAACAAAAAACAAAAAAAACCTGACTAATTAACAACATCTCAACAAACATTTGTTGCGATAATTTTGAATAACTGGATAAAGGGCAAATAACAAAGGTAGCTACAAATTTTAGAAAATTTATACTGCAAATGAATTTGTTGGGGGTACATATATGATTTTGTTGAATTGTTTTTTTCTACGGATCAAGTTATTAATGTATCCGAGATGTTGATCTTCGTGAGGTTGGATGTACATGATGTGTTCTTGAGTTTCGAAATCATGAACCATCATTGGTGCTTCACTATTCGCTGTTGAACAATATTCACGATGATGTCATCGTGCACGAGCTAGATGAAATGCATAGTAGTCATTTTAACCTCTGATAATACTTAACACCAAACATGCATAGTAGTCGTTTTAACCTCTGATAATACTTTATACCTTTGGTATAGATTCTTGTATATCCTTGAGATTTTCATCGTCGATATATAATGAATCTATTAGTCCATAAACGAAATCATCATAGTTAACCATTAGTGATACCTGCAAGGCTGCAATGTGGAAATTTGCTATTGCCCAATCGTTGCGTAGTCCATTTATGATCCACTGAAAACGACGTGCCATTTTTGTTTTCCATAACTTGTTTTTGAAGTATTTCTTCAACACCTCTACTCCGATCTGAATAAATTATTTCTTTACCAGTGAGAACGAACATGACTGTTTTCTTTGACGAGTCGGTTCATAATCCTCCGACCAAGATAAGATACAACCAACACTAGCATACCAATGTCATGATCTTAATCAACAAATGAAGGGCCTATATCGCATTTGTACAAACTCAAAACACTTGCACTACAAATAGTCATCAAGAACCAATATCAGTTCATAAAGACCAAATTAGCCTTTAAGAAAAGACCAAATTTAATCAGCAAACTATATATACCAGCATTGGTACTCTATAAATATAAAGAATGTGAACTATGTTACGCGTACGAACATAATAAACAATGTACATTTGTGCAAAATCTAACTCAACTTTTGTTTTTCTACATAAACCAAAGTTCACAATCGACAACTTTTGCTTTTAAAATCACCCGACAATAGCTGCTCAAAAAGTCCATTCAACATTTCTGCACCCGGGTCAGTTCTGACAACCAAATCATCACCACGAACAGAACAAGCGTCTGATATCATCTGAGCTACCAACACACCATGCCCCTTGAGGAAATCGGTGTGTACGGCCAAGAAGTTCTTGATCAATCTTGTCCAAAAACCACATCATCCTTTGGAAATGTCCTAGCAAATACTATTGACCATTTTTTTCAAATCTTTAATGGTCAAGTATCCATGCAATGTAATGAAGATCATGGCTTATTGCAGATTTAGTGAAGTCTTTGGTGCTGCAAATAACTGTGTGAAAGTAGCCTTCTTGGTGTAGTACATTAAAGTGGTTCTTGGGAAATTATCCCATCCCCAAATATTCCACGAAAGGTTCTTGGGAACTGACCCGGGTGCAGAAATATTCCACGAAAGAACGTGTTAGGATTACCCATGCTGAGCCTGTAAAGCACATATACAACTAATTAACATATATAGTTAAAAAGACACAAAGAGAAAAAGATGGTCGCTGATCACTGAAAAATCTTTTGGAAAGAAGCATCGACTTTGTATGTCTGAAAGCAAACTTTCATACGGTTCAAGTATCTATACTATCTATAATGGAAAAATGGTAAAAGTGAAATGTTGAGTTTTCAACAATAGTCAAATGAGAGAGAAAAGTGAAATGTAATTAATACTCTTATTAAAACACCCCATTACTTAAAAGTACAATGATTTATTCACATTGTACAACCAATTAAAATACAAACCGGGTTGACCCGGGACGCTTCAAACCCGCGCGGGTTAACCCGGTTTAATTTGACCATTTCCGACCCAACCTAGCAAGTTGACCCGGTTTAAATCGACCCATTTTTCGACCGAAACGGTTCAACCGGTTGAACCACCCGGGTCGAACCCGGTTTCAAAACATTATCCATTACTTAAAAGTACAATGATTTGTTTACATTGTACAACTAATTAAAACACAAACCGGGTTGACCCGGGATGCTTCAAACCCGGCGGGTTAACCCGGTTTAATTTGACCCATTTCCGATCCAACCTAGCAAGTTGACCCGGTTTAAATCGACCCATTTTTCGACCGGAACGGTTCAACCGGTTGAACCACCCGGGTCGAACCGGGTTTCAAAACATTATCCATTACTTAAAAGTATAATGATTTATTCATATTTTACAACCAATTAAAACACAAACCGGGTTGACCTGGGACGCTTCAAAGCCGGCGGGTTGACCCGGTTTAATTTGACCCATTTCCGACCCTACCTAGCAAGTTGACCCGGTTTAAATCGACCCATTTTTCGACCGGAACGGTTCAACAGGTTGAACCACCCGGGTCGAACCGGGTTTCAAAACATTATCCATTACTTAAAAGTACAATGATTTATTTACATTGTACAACCAAATAAAAACATATCTATCAAATTAAATACGACCAATTAAAACACAAACAGGGTTGACCCGGGACGCTTCAAACCCGGTGGGTTGACCCAGTTTAATTTGACCAGTTTTCGACCCAACCTAGCAAGTTGACCCGGTTTAAATCAACTCATTTTCCGACCAGAACGGTTCAACCGGTTGAACAACCCGGGTCGAACCGGGTTTAAAAACATTATGTTTAATTCCCAAATCTTCAAACTTTTATTATTTTTCGTTTATAACCTATAAACTTTTTTTATCAATAAACTATCTATCGCTATAAAATCCCGTTGCTATGCACGGGTACTCGTCTAGTTTCATATAAGATCTAAATAATAGACAGCAATTTTTTTCTAGAATCTGAACATACTTGTCTTATTCCCTATTCAATTTGACAGGTGCCTTTTACAACTATCTAGGCTTCATTTGCATTTAAAGTTTATGCATCTCAAGCCTATAGTAGCACATTGACCCAATAACCTTAAAATAAACCAAGTTGGTAATACTAAGGGTGCTTGTATGTGCATTTTGGAAGTGATAAGAGTAATTAGATACTCAGTTTTACTGGAAACAAGTGGTAGGAGATGGTGTTTGAAGTGCTTTTGGATTAATTTTTGTGAAAAAGGGAGATGCTGTTTTCTGAGACGGGAGAAAAACTGTAAAAGCCTCTTTAATATATGTTAAGATAATGTAACTAAGTAATTAAATAATACCGTTGCGTAATTAGTTTGCTACAGCTTGTATGAAACTGATTATTGGGGATAGTGGGATAATCAAATAACTATAAACCTAATATGTTTGCACAAACATCAAAAACCAAATTTTACAGCTACGAGTCGCCATAATAAGATAATAGCTTCCAAAAATGCAAATTCAAACACACCCTTAATAGCCCTGCAGCTAGATATATATATAAGGAGCGCATAATATATATTCACTATCAATGCAGGAGGGATGTCACAACTCACAAGGCATGTTGATATTTGACCCATAAAAAAGACAGAAAGCCTTCATGATTCCAAAGAAACATATGTTTTCACCATTCATGTCTAAGTCGAACAAACTACTTTTTCATCAAGTTGACGTATTGCAATCACAGTAGTCACCAATAGTTCTCAATCTAGTTATATTAAGGTTAAAATGTAGCTATCAACATACTAATGGGAATTTTAAAGAACCATCATCACTTTTGAAGTTACGAAACAGTTAATTTGACCTTATAAGTCAAAATATTAGCATTATAACTCCCAGTTTTCTTTAGAAACAATTCCTTATTTTGTCCCATAAAGGAAACAAAGCTTTCACGACTCCCATCGTTCCAAAGAACAGTAGGCTTTGAAATTTTAGGTCAAAGTCAATCAAACTACTTTTCAAATAATAAACTGATATGGCTAATGTAACCTAAGTTGACAGCAACAAATCTCTTTGTTAAGTTATATAAAGTTCAAGCTGAACTATCAAAATATTACCAGGAATAATCTTATCACCTTTGAGGTTGAAAAATATATAGTTTGACATAAATAGTCAAAACAAACAGAGAAAAATTGTTGAATAAATTAGATATATTACCAGTGAGCAAATTAGAAGATGCGGGCAGAGATCTACGTTGAGAAGTGATTGCAAGGTCCGATTCCTACAAAAATGAGCACATACAATCAGTTATCATTTCTTTATCTGTGTTACCAAAGTAAAAGCAAATCTGTAAAAGCATGAACATGGTATTAGAAGGTTGTGAAAATGTACCATATAAAATGCCAAACCAAATTCACTCAGAATGGCATCCAAGAACTTGCTCCCGGTTTAAACAGTCAAAAGCTTTACATGTATACCTTGAAGACTATCAATATTAAATTCCAACAGAAAAAGGGATGATTCAATTACCATTTATTTAGGTGGACTGCTCTTTGCTGATGATACTTGGCATGAAATTATTTAGCCTATCCTCGAGGACTTAAGCAATTACTTATATAGTTAATCTACAATGACCAAATACAGTAGGCTAACAAATGTGATATATATAGAGTTTAACAGAGACCACCAACATATGCGTAAGTGCTGGAAATGAAAGGATTGTAAAAGTAATACCCCGTAATATATCAAAGACTATTATTTACAAAAACATAAAGGTATATAGATTCAGAGTCTGCAAGTGTCACCGACTTATTTAACTTCCATAACAACTACAGATATCCATAACTACTAATTTGACGTGGTAAAGATATCCATAACTACTAATTTGACGTGGCTACCGGCTCTTTAACAATTGTGCTGCTTTCATCAGAAACATTAGCTGGTGCGTATGTGTGTCTAGTATAACTCTTTGCAATACGAGCACATTTTGACACCGCCAACCACACCATCCAGATGAACCCAATCCAACCTGAATCATATCATAGGTTTAGTGTTACACGGGAAGATAAGAGTACCAACATCATGATTTCATTTTCCAATGGATCAAATTTGAAAGCATGGCAAAAATGGATGGAAAATGAAATCATGATGTTG
>LBNU01039511.1:1762-14453 GCA_014162995.1 Artemisia annua
TAGCTTAGACTACTGTAATTTAGATAGATGGTTATGGTAGGTTAGTTTATCTTATTTTAATTCTTAGTTGTAATTTTTATTAATGCAAACTTATTTCATGTCTTATCTTTAGCTTATTTTCGCGTTCTTTAAATCTTTTTCTTTAATCTTTTAGCTTTATTCTCATGTCATGTTAATCTTTTCTACAAGCTTTTATAAGTTTTGTCAACTGTTGCATGGTGTTTTGTTTTGGTCCGCGGCTTATTTTAGCTTTTAATAAGCTTATTTAGTTGTACAGGTAAGTTCTTGTAACAAGGCTTTTTATAAGTTTCCTTGTAGGATTTAATCTTTTATTCACGTTAGAAAAAGTTTTCGCAAACGTTTTTTTATTATTTTGCGAGTATGATATTAGGTTTCTGCGAGTATGGCTTTTGTTTAAGTTTCTGCGAGTATGGTCCTAGGGATTTGCGAGTATGATTTTTAGTTTGTTGTATTGCGAGTATGAACTTTCGTATTAGCGAGTAAGAACCTTTTGCGAGTATGAGATTCCTTGCGAGTATGAAATGTCTTGCGAGTATGAGAATATTTTGCGAGTATGGACATGTTGTAGCGAGTATGGTAGGTGTTTAGAGTCTTGCGAGTATGGGGAGACTTGTATTGCGAGTATGGTTAGTGTCTAGGTCTTGCGAGTATGGTTCCTAGACTTGCGAGTATGGTTTGTTTAAAACTTGTGAGTAAGGGTTTAATGTTCTTGCGAGTATGGTTTGTTTCAATGTCTTTTCTAGTTTCTTTTCTTTCTTTTGCCGAGTTAGGCTGTTATTTCCCTCATCGTCTCATCGAGTGAGGTTTTATTTTTCTTTAATCTAAACGTTATGCTGTCGAATTTTCTTTAAAATCTTTTTAGTAACGTTCTCTTATTTAAGTCTTATGTCTTTTCGTTTTAGTCTTAAACTTTTATTACGTTAAATGTTTACAAGTCTTTTCATTTCTTTATCGCTTTACGTTTTTAATATGAGTCGTGAGTAGTTTTAAATCGTGATTGCTTAGTGTCTCGGGTTTGTGAGTTAAGTGTGGGTTTTAAACGTTTGTGATTAATAATCGACAGATTACTTAGACGTGTGATTTAATTATTCAAAGACAAAAACCTTGAAACGATTAATTCACTTGTTTAGAGTTATTATCTCTTCAAAGGATTAATTGACAACTAATTTCGAGAAAAGAAAATAACTCGTCACAAACATTTAGCTCAAGCTTAATGAACTTACTCGCGTCGCTTTGCAAACACATTGTCTTTTAAATTCATTTATCGTTTTCATTACTTATCGCTTTTAGTCACCGCTTTCTTTAGTCATTTTTATTTCTTGCAATTTTACTCGTTTACTTATTTCATGTCATTCTACCGCTTTACTTTACTTTAATTTGTCATCGTAGTATAAACAAAAACAAAACTTCTTTTAAACCTTATTCACTACACATATCTCACGGTCTTGAGTGACGAGATCAGTTCAACCCTCGTTGGGACTACGACTCGAGTTTACGAGCTTCACCGCTTGCTAAAACGTTCAAATCAAAATGGCGCCGCTGCCGGGGAGCGGTTGATAAGATTTAGTCGTTCGATCGTTTGAGTAATGTGTTTTGAAGACCCTTCTTTCGAGAAGTTAACGCTTTTGTAAATATTTTCAAAATATAAAATCCAAAAATATTTTGTCTTCAAATTTGTTTTCACTTTTGATTTCCACTCTTCTAAAACCAAAAATCCAAAAAGATTTTCCATTTCAAAATTTGTTTTCACTTTAAACTTTTCATTTTTCAAAACATAAAAAACACAAAAATAATCTCCTTATCTTCATATCATTTAATGGCGGACACGCGTTCTATGGAGGAATTGCTCCAAATTCCTGTACGTCTNTATAAACAAAAACAAAACTTCTTTTAAACCTTATTCACTACACATATCTCACGGTCTTGAGTGACGAGATCAGTTCAACCCTCGTTGGGACAACGATCCGTGGTTTAAGCTTCACCGCTTGAAAAACGAAACATCAGTGATCGTACGAATGATATATATTTTCAAAAGATCGAGTCCATTGTTACTTCGCTTAATTCTTTGGCTCGCCTTTAAGTAATGATAATGTTGTCACATATGCAATTAATGTTTTGAGTGATAAATTTGCTCTTGTGGCCCGTATAATTGCTCATCAGGATCCCTTGCCTGATCTTGCTATGGATTTCTCGATAGTCACAACCGAAGATATGTGTTTTAACTCCAAGTAACAACCTTTAAGTGACGTTTCACCCTCGGATCCTATGGTGCTTCTAGTGAATAATGGCACCTTACATGATAATCGTAGCCGTGACACAGATGACTCGCGGGTTACTCCTGATTCATGTTCCTTTACTCAACCAAAGGTCATGGGTTTTGTCGTTTGGTAACGTTTGTAGATTTGTGCATGATATTTCGACTCGTGTTACACTACCCAACAACCCCTTGTTATGGCGAAATCAACAAACCAATTCTTCTACTGGCCATGCATTAGGTTCAAATAACAAATTTGCAAACAGTAGGTATGGTTCCAGTATGAATTCAAATATGGCGCATCAGGTTTTTAATTCCCATATGAGACAACAAGAGTTTACGTCGAATAATGGTCAGGCCCAACTTTTGTCCATTCTTGAGGCCCAACAACAACTCCTTGAGTCTATGGCTAAGCAATAAGGTCAGGCCAGTGCTCATCTATAGTCCAACAGTCTTTTCGGTTTCCTCCACACTTTGGACCTCCAGCCCAACAACAACAAATGGCCTTCTAAACTCAAACTCAATCACCAAAGGCCCAAGGGACAATATCTAATGCCACTGCTTCTTCTAATGTTTCTGGTGCTTCTAATGTGTTTACTCGATAAGAGACATTACTTCCTCGGGCGTTTAGTACAATGACAATGCAAGATCCTAGCAACCCAAACTGGAATATAGACACAGGTGCGTCATCTCATCTTAAGTCGTCTATTAATAATCTTCGTACTATTTTAATAAAATGCAGTAATCAGTCTGTCTATTTGGTAATGGGAAGTCCATTCCTATTACTAACACTTGATATAGTATTTTTTTTTTCCTTCCCGACTCCTTTTAAACCTCTTCATTTAAATAATCTTCTTGTTACTCCCAATATTATGGAAAAAAAATTAATTTACGTGCGTCAGTTTTTTCATGATAATCAATGTTCTATTGAATTTGATCATTTTGGTTTTTATGTGAAGGATTATGTGACAGCATAGGTGACTTATATCCTATCACAAAGTCATCTCCTATCCCTCAAGTATTTTTTGTCAGTCAAAACACTTGGCACCAACGACTTGGATATCCGGGAAGTGAAGTTTTGCGGTGTCTTGTTTCTAGTAGTCGTGTTTCGTGTAATAAGATGAAACCTCATGCTGTTTGTCATGCTTGCCAGCTTGGCAAACACGTTAGGCTTGTTTTTTCTAGTTTTGAAACTATTGCTAAGTTTTCTTTTGATATTGTACATTCGGACTTGTGGACTTCTCCACTTCCGGGTACTACAGGTATTAAATATTATGTTTCGTTTTTGGATTATTTTTCATAATATTTGTGAGTTTATCTCCTTCGTAATAAGTCTGATGTTTTGTCTAAATTTATTCATTTACATGCTTTTATTAAAAATCAATTTAATTGTGATATTAAATCTTTGCAATGTGATCATGGTGGTGATTTTGATAATCATGCATGAAACCAGTTGTTTGCTACAAATGGCATTAATATATGTTTTTCTTGCCCCAAAACTTCTCAACAACATGGGAAGTCCGAACTTATGATTCGTATCATTAACAACCTCATGCGTAGCCTTCTTTTTCAAGCCCATTTAACCCCCCACATTTTTGGTCGAGGTACTTCATATGGTGGCCTATCTTTTAAACATATTACCCTGCACCTCCATTCATAATGAGACCCCTCACTTTCACTTATATAAAACTCACCATGATTATTCCACTCTTTATGTTTTTGGGTGTATGTTATCCTTACCTTTTCACCGACAACAAACTCGAGCCCTGTGCTACTCTTTCTATATTTCTTAGTTATCCCACTAGTCATCGTAGGTATCATTTTCTCGACTTGAATACAAATAAGATAATCATTTCTCGTCATGTCACCTTTGATGAGAATACATTTCCGTATAGTTCAATGACTCATCATAACCCTCCCCCGTACACGTTTTTTGGATACTTCATCAAACATTATATCTCAACATCTTCTAAAACCCATTCAACCCATTATCCTAACGATCCAGTCCACAACTTCTATATCCACTGTTAATCAAGGCCTAATCAGCTCACCACTCATTTTTTATCATGGCCCAATCCCTTCATCCAACCCGTCTGCTCCTTCTGGCCTAAATCCCGGGCAAGCATCTTCCACCACAGTCGATTCAAGTTTCCACTCTATGCCCTCAGCCCAACCAGCTTTGGCCCAACAAGGTTCTAGTGTTGTTACACCTCGTGCCCGCTTGACCAAAAATAAAAACTTTTGCGCGGAAGCGACTTAATTATAACGTACTTTTTGTTACTCTTTTAAAAACTGATAAAAATCTATTACCATTCGACCCCTGAAAGTATTTTTAATTGAAACTAGACTAAATTACCTTCGAAACGACGAGTGGCACGACCCGTGACGACTTACGGTTTAAAAGATATGAAATTCCAAAAATTGACAAAATCTGAAAAACCGACCATATGGCCATATGAAATATTTCATTTGGCCGTATGGTCATCTCAGAAACTATACAAACCACTGATTCAAGCATATAACCATATGAAATATCTCATATGGTCGTATGGTACATGCATAACTTTACATTTAGAATACTTTACACATTTTTTGAAAACCATACTTCTGATACTCGGAAATTAACGAAACTTTTCAGATTTCATTAATACAGTATAAATATCATTTCCATTTAATAACATTACCCATTGACACTTCGAAATAGTACTGGTTTAAGCCCAAGTATTTGTATTAGTATTGGTTTAAGCCCAAGTATTGGGTTTAGTCATCAGTATATATATTAGGTTATATGTAATCATAGTAATGAATTAATGAATTTCTCTCGTGTTAACAACTTCGCGCCAAACCGATTACCAGTATAATCTGTCCATGTGCACTTGAGCTTTGAGCAGTAATTAGAGCACATACTTGAAATCCACATCTATGATAATAATTTGATTTGCATTAAGAGATTAACAAGAAAAGTGGCAACAACATCTTAAGAAAAAGCATGTACAGTTTGAGACAATTAAGTTATTGTATTGACACAATTTTTTTTCCACTTATATATTATATTTACTAATATAGCTAACTTCATTTTAAGGTGCTTTAGATAATTGATGTATAACAATTTTAATATCGCCTATTTTGTCAAAAGAAAATTAGAGAAAAACAACAACATAAAGACAACGAAAACGATTTATTTTGATTCATTATAAGTCATAATCAAATAAATTTGTCATGAAATGACATAAAATGTAGGCTTATGACAGCAATCTTAATTGCGAGGAGACGTTTTGTTTGTCCCTGCAAGGAAAAAACAAAATTGTGGATTTTGATGGCAATATTATTAAGATTCATTTGGCTTTTTGACCAATTCTTCTATCGACACAACGTTTTACTTGTAGCTATATAAATTTTTGCCAAATTTGGAGTTTACCTCCTTTTTCCCCTTTGGAAAATCATCACCTATCACAAAGAACTTTCCTTAAAGACAAACACAAATTCATGGCTAAAAATTTTACACTATTAGTTTTACTTTCTATTTTCACATTATATACATAAAAACATAAAAGAAATATGAAGAAAACAAGAAGTTAGTGATAATTGTTATTAGTATGGGCAGATTTTTGTTCAAAACAGGGTATGTGTGTCAATGTCTTAAAGAAAAAAACATTTTTACAATGTTTGGTAGTGTAAATAATAATCATTTGCTCACACATTTGTTTAAAAAAATGTAGAAAACATTGTTTATAACGCTTTGGCTTGTTCTACCATACTACTCGTGCATGTCAAATAATAATTGATATATTTGTTGGGAATATTTATGGTCCATTTGCTATTTGAGGGTTACATCCATTCATGCCTACCGTACAATATATACTTTTTTATTTTGTTTGTTGTACCTTATGATACGACTGGACCCAATAGTACCTATCGGAATACTTAATTTCTTACGTGCAACATTTTCCTTCCTTGCATATGATGTGAAAATTATATGTTTGTCGTTTATCAATATCAAAAGTAAGAGTTACAAGTTACTCGTCTATGAAGTTGATTAAAAAGACTCCTAAATAGTCTTTTCATTTAGTTACTATAAGCATCCCACAAGGAGTCCATTAATTCTATTGACTAGGTTTTTGATTGGGCTAGCCAAATACTTCATGTAATCAATGTTCCTAATGATAACACAAATTCATGTATGTAAATTATTAGTAGTTATTTACTCACAATGCTACCATAGTTGAATCAATATAATGAATCAACAATAATGTAGTACGAGGTCATTTAAGTTTTCAGTTATGATATTAGGCCACTTAAATTATTGAGAAAACTTTATGTAGTACGAGGTCATTTAAGTTTTCAGTTATAATAAGCCTCTTGCAGAAGCTTGAACTTTTAAAGTAAATTAGCTTATAAAATGTGTTTATTTGTCACACATGTTTATGGAAGTTTTTATAAGTCATAAGCCTTTATAAGCTCAAGTCAGTTGAAACGGTCTTATATGGGCTTTAATTTAGTTAAATTACGTACATATTTTCCAAAATGATTAATTTCATATATCACCCTACTTTCATGATTAATTTCATGTATACCCAAAATGCAATTATTGACTGCATAATATACAATGTTTTTAAAGCATGTTTGGGTATATATGTAATTTCCAAATTTAAAGAGGGGAGATATGAAATTGCCCCTTTTCAAAATATAGTGGATTATCATATGCAAAAGCTGTAATAGACCTGAATTTAATTTGATGTATTTTTATGCGATTTTACTTTAATAAGCTTCATGTTCAACTAAACTCCCGGAAATAAACTCCCGGTTCTAGCTCTAGCTCCAGCTAATTTCGTCAAACATACCTTTAGTTGTGTGTTTTTTTGTTTAACATACTGAAACAAAGAGCTCTTCAAAAGGCTTGTAACCCCAGACAGTATCTCACACTATATGAGAATGTTTTTCAGGTAAAGGGTTGTGAGTTACAGTCCTATATATTACATGTGATAGTTTGTTCACATGTAATGGATATATTATGAAATAGTAAAGAAAGGTCCATAACAGGGTGATGCAGTTTCAATCACTAGTTTTTATCGGACAACAAGAGGCAATGAGATATTTATTCTGATCTAATTAGTCATAAATATTTTCTTCCTTGGTAGATAGATAGGAGAGACAACAAAAGGTTTTCGTGTTGTCACTGTAAACAGATAAAAGAAGTGTGAATTATCGGAAGTTGAGCTGTAGTTGGTTTTAAGTTGTGTTTTTTTGTGGTGGATGGAAAGAGAGTTGTCGAAGAATGGAAAAATACCACAAATGAGCCATGTTATACGTTGCCATAAACATAATAGTTCAAAGCCCAAATGGGCCATATTATTTTTAATAGAAGTAACCAAACTACACATTTCTCCCAGGGTTTATATTAGTATGTCTAGAATAATATACAACTGTTAGTTCATGGTGTACTAGTATTGATATTAGGAGTATTCTGGATTTGGAAGTTTTGCAAATGCATGTGAAATGGAAGCACAGCACCTGTGGTCCATAATCCTTTGGGTTGGGTCTAGGGATGTTATGAGTTATGGACCTTCTATGTGGTCCCTTGACTTGATCAAATTAATTTTGCACCATCTTCTCTTATTAGTTTCCATGTGAAGGTTTCTTGGCATACTTCTATTTGCTAATATGGCTATAGCCGAATGGTCGATTCCGAACCGGCCATGAATATAAGAGTTGAATGTTATGGATCAATATTTGTACAATGCTTTTAACTTAAGCATTTTAGGACTGGAATATGATGCAGTTAATGTCTCAATCAGTCTGTCGGATGTCCGTCTCACAAGATGTGCCTAATCATTGTATTTGTAGTAATGGGATCATTCGAGAAATTCGGCGCCATGTGACTGCGAATGAGAATAGATTGCATAACTAGTTTTCTATAAACACTATAGGGAAATGTTAACTTAAACATTTTGTTTGCAGGGGCTAGCTGTGGGAGGTTTTTGGGGGTGCACGGAAATCCTATGAATTTTTCATTCGAAGTGTAAAATTATGTCAAATATATAGATTTTTCTAAAATGTACAAGGTCTTTGATTTTTGGGTTACGATGGTTCTATACCTTGATAAAATAAACCTATTGAATTATGGTCTCGGGCCCGCCTCCGCTTGTTTGTTAAGATAAAAGTACATTATAATCAAGGTAGATGTATTATATGTTTTTGGTAGTTTAAAACCATTCATGGCTAAGGAATTACTTTCATTTAATTATATGCATTGTTCATTTTACATTTCCTATTGTACTTTGATGGCATTGGAGTTTAACTTTTGTCACAAATGGTTGCCGTTGCTTACTTGCTTTACTCCAAAGAATAATGGCGTGTGAGTTGTGATATGTGAAGTGTGAAATTTTGCTTACTTGCTTGCAAAATATTTTTGTCAAAATGAACATGAAAATTTTGTATTTAGTTACATGGTTTACAGGAAAAATAAATAAATAAATAAAATAAAATAAATAGAGAGAGCCATTGCATCTTACTTTAAGTGTTCACAGACGTTTGAGAATTTATGATATACGCAATATATGAATTTGTAGTTAAATAAAATGTCGTATTTACCCTTTTCTTTGACTCGCCAACGAAATACAAATTTTATGATATTGCCGCATATTAAGGATAAAATAGAGAAAAAATTATCACTATATTTTTAGAATAGATAAAAATTATCACTATCTGATTATTCATATTATATGATAGTAGCTAGAGTAACTGAAATCATGCTTAACCATTTTGATAGTAATATAAACGAGTGTTGCAAAAAAAAAAGCCCGACAAGGCTGATTAATCACCTGTAGACGTTACTAGGCCACCAACCTTGCCGATTTGTGCAAACTCGGTCAAAACAAAAGAACGTTTGGTGATAATTCATATTTTTATTAACTAATCGGAAGAGCACAATCGTAAACCCAAGTCTTGCTATTGGTTAATAAAAATCAAATTAAATTAATTTGATCAAACTACTGATAAATTCGATAGATGGTGGATAAAAAAAATTACACATGGTCTAGACTCTAGTGATCTTTTTATTTTTTTATTTTTTTAATTTATTTCAAACTTAAGTGTAAAATAATGTTATATTTTGATTGGTTAATAAAATTTATAATCAAACCTTAAACTTTTAAAAAGATGCTAGTCATAAATCTAATTTTATGAATTTATATATGTGTAAAATCCTCAATTTTCATAATTAAAAAAAATTATATAATTTATAAAAATTACATATACTTTAGAATTATATATATATATATATATATATATATATATATATATATATATATATATATATATATATATATATATATATATATATATATATATATATATAGAATCTAGATCAAATAAGATCAAGCTTAAAGTTGTAAAAATAAGATCCAACTAAAATCTGACAAGTGATGCTCTCGTTAAAATAAAATTAACTTTTCTATTCATTACAACTAAAATTGTTAAAATTCCGATGATTTTCTTTTTAAAATTGACGAAACAAAGGTGATACACTTTGATTCGACATGTAATGTGAATCAGGTTAAAGCGATACACTTTGATTCGACATGTAATGTGTATCAGGTTAAGGTGATACACTTTGATTCGACNATATATATATATTAATTGTTGTTTATATATATAAACAACAATTACTACTACTATTATTATCCGCTTATAATAACCTGTGCATACACGGGTTAAAAATTAGAATAAGGATAACAATAAATCAATTAAATTGTAATGCACAAAATCTAGATTATAAGTATTAAAATGAAAGCATGACTTAATTATGAGTACGCACCAAACAATTTTAATTAGAATATAGTAAATATTAGTTATATTTATAGTCTGAAACTCGTCCATGTAATATCATATTTACAAAACATTAAATACTGTCAAATTTTTATATTTCCGTATATTAAACTAAATTTTAAAATAATATGTATTTATGTGTAAACTTGGTCCATACACAAGACTTAAAACTATACGTATAAATATGTTATTTCTAGATAACTTATTTTATTTAAAGTTATTGCATTTCGGTTGTCATCTATATAGAAGAATAAAAGGTTGATTCATCATACAACACTAGCAAAAGCGGCCTTTAACTTTGGACAAAGCAATGAAAGCTTAAAGTTGCTTTACACTGCAATTGCCTCATTGTTCTTGGCATAATGCAACATATGGACCCCTTTACACCCTTTGCCCCGATATGCAAATAAAAAATCAAAGCCAAAATAACATTGTTTTAAGTATTAGTCGTATACTACAAGACATCGTAAAGCAATTTATCTTTATATGAAGTTTTCATAACATTAAAGTTAAAAATAAATAAAAATCTAGGATCAATAATTTAAAGATTCCCAAATTCCCTTTTTTATATGTGTAACTATTAGTGGTCAATAATTAATAATGTCAACTCATAATTACAACTCCGATAACACAACTAAAATAAATTTTAGTCTGTAACAATAGCATAGCTACTTTTTATAATGTCGAAATTCTTTTAAAGCTTTATTAAGAAATATTGCAGAATGAGAGAAAGTGAGAAATGATAAAATGGAATTGTATTATTCAAATGAGAAATGAAGTGTACATCAAGTATTTATACTGTTACATCAAGATATGAAACTGAACTATCAAACTGTACAACTATTATGCTACACTGTACAACTAGTAACTTGACATTTTCACTAGATAGCCTTGATGTCTTGTATGATGTGGTGATAGATATGGACCAATGCTGCTTTGTTTGCTCTGTTCACAGTCTTCATTATTATGCTTGTTCACTGCACCATTGACCACAGTGTTGACTTTGGTATGTATACCAGTATCCCCCCCACAAACTGGCAAGGTGTAGGGATCACACATGCCAAGTTTGGACAAACATTGTCTGAAAGGATAGGTTGTAAGAGCTTTGGTGAGGATGTCAGCAGCTTGTTCTTTTGTAGAGATGTAGGAGATGTGGATCTGACCATCCTTGATTTTATCTCTCTGACAAAATGGCAATCCAGTTCAATGTGTTTGGTTCTAGCATGTTGAACTGGATTGGAAGCAAGTGCTATTGTAGATATATTGTCACAGAGAATTCTCACAGGTGTTGTGACAGAGACTTTGAAATCTTTCAAGAGTGCAATGAGCCAAGTTATCTCACAAGAACAGTCTGCCAAAGCTCTGTACTCTGCCTCAGTGGAGGATCTAGATACAACTGGTTGTTTCTTTGAATGCCAGGAAATGAGTGTCTTGCCTAGAAAAACTCCAAAGCTGATGCGTGGTTTTGCAACCTTACAACAGGTTTTACCTCTCGAGGGATCTCAAGAGGCTTACAACCCCACCAGGCAGTGTACCTGACCGATGTAGTATAGGATAGTGGTAAGTACGGGGGATTGATCGTTCTCTCACAGGGAATAGTGTTCGTTAGGATAGAATAGCTAATCTAATAGGTCTAAGGGTGGAAGGAAGATTCTTTTTGTATTTTTATATTTTTTAGAAAGCAAGTAAAATCTCGGTTTTTAGAGGAAGGGCGGAATTAGTTGCTAGTCANCAAAAGAAATGAAACTCGCAACTAAGAACTTCATACTCGCAAATCTAGAACTCATACTCGCTACTTAAATGATCCATACTCGCTAATCTATTATGCATACTTCCATACTCACTAAAATTTTGCTACATACTCGCTAGAGAGGATATCAAACTCGCTAAACCTATGAAAAGAACTAAACTCGCTAAGAAGCTATGATCCAAACTCGCTAGGACACCACCCCATACTCGCTAGAGAGGATATCAAACTCGCTAAACCTATGAAAAGAACTAAACTCGCTAAGAAGCTATGATACAAACTCGCTAGGACACCACCCCATACTCGCTAGGCATAATCTATACTCGCTAGGTAATAACCCAAACTCGCTAAGATTCAGGCCATACTCGCTGGGATAGTTCCATACTCGCTGGGATATTTTTGATACTCGCTAGAACATGGACCCAACTCGCTAAACCCTAAACTTAGAAAACCAAACTCGCAAAAACATAAGAAAAACATGCTGGAACTATTTTAAATGTAAAACCAATGATTATATATGATAAAACACTAATAAAAACTTATAGAAAACTAGATTTAGACACTAAAAAGCATATATAAGCTAACGACGCAAAATCAAGCCCTAACCCATTTCATTTAAACCATACGAAAAGAAAGACATGCAAAGTTGATGAAATACATAAAAGCTTTTATAAAAGATTATGATAAACGTAAATAAAGATTAGCAAAGACTCATAACTTGTAAAGATTAAACAAGAAATCTAGAGAGAGAGTAGAGAGAGAAAGCAAAATAAAAGCTTAACAAAACTTCATTAACAAATATAAAATCTACTCTACTCCTAAATCTAACCTAAAGACTAACC